>JASAND010016356.1:0-33283 GCA_030248195.1 Trissonchulus latispiculum | reverse complement strand
GGGGGGGGAATTTTTCGAAAAATATGCTAAAAATAGCGCTGTTTTTCTGGCATTTACTATAAAAGTTGATTTTTATAGCAAAAATAAGCAGATTTAGTGTTGAAAAGGGCAAAAAAATGAGTAAAAATGTCCGGCGAAGCCGGAAAATTTTTGAAAATTTGGCCTTAGCGATTTTTTTCAGGCAAAATTTGGTACCAAAAGGGGCACCCACTTTTTGGGGGGGGGGGGGCGGTTTTTGGGGGGGGGAAAGATTTTGGGGGGGGGGAAGGTGTTTGAGGGGGGGCCCCCCACCCCCCCCCCCCCCCCACTAGAATAAGCCCAGGGTATGTTATGGTTTCAAGGCTAAAAGAATTTCATTGCATAGCTGTCAATAGGCATTCTAACTCGGCTAAGATTGAAAGGTGTCTACGTATATAGAAATACGCGCCGAAGGCGCGAAATTTTTTGAAAATTTTCTTCAGAAACACGTTTATTTTTCATCTGAGACAACTGAAAATGTCTACTCAAAGACAAAATTTTTTGTGGAACTTTAACTGGAACTTTTGGAGCTCCGAAAAAAGTTGCGGAATTTTCAAAAAAAGTGCGGAATTTCGCAGTTTTTTCCGCAAAAAAACACAGAGTGTACTTAAAGAAAATACACGTTAAAAGGGTGCCAAATGTATGCTATAAACGTCGGCTTAAGGCGTTTGGCGCTCAAAGAAAAGTTATCGGAACTTACACCTCCAGACTCACCATGTCATGGTGGTCCAAGGTAGTCTAAGTGGGCTGCCGTGCCCAGGCGAGACCCTTGGGCTCCACCAAGGGTGTCCGATCATTATGTATACTTTTCATTATGTATACCAGTCATTATGTATACGCCGTTATGTATACCCTCCATTATGTATACCGAAATTTATGTATACTCATTTTTATGTATACCCAAATTTATGTATACTCGTCATTATGTATACTTTCAGTTAAAAATTAGAAAAATCATACAAATTTCGAGATCTGTTCCCAAACATTATACTCCTCACTCACCATACTCGAAGTTAGCTATGGATTTTAAATTCCTACAAGCAAAGGTTCCGAAGGCCTGTTTCACGAAGGATACTACCATACATTAACACGGGGTCGGATTCTGGGGGGGGGTCCACCCCCACCTCGGCGAAGGGTCTACCCCTGAAAAATTTCAAGCTTTACCAACTTTTGCTGTAAATTTGAGTTTTCAATTTTCACTTATAAAGAACGAATACATAGCGATTACACATAAGCCGTCGGCGAAAAAACACTGCCCCCCTAAATTTTCGATTTTATGCCATTTTTGGCCACTTTTTAACCAGAATTTTCCTTTGGTTTACGTGCTGATGACTATCTGCGAGCGATTGCCCATAACTCCTGAACAAGGAACAATATAATAATTATAATTGTTGAATTTCGAATTTAGAATTGGTAGTTATTGATTTTTGAAAAGTATACATAATGACGAGTATACATAATTTTGGGTATACATAAAAATGAGTATACATAAATTTCGGTATATATACATAATGGAGGGTATACATAACGGCGTATACATAATGACTGGTATACATAATGAAAAGTATACATAATGATATAGAATCCCACCAAGTACCGTGTAGTATTGGTCGGTTATGGGCTATATATAGGTAATATTAGATTTGCCCTGCCTCTTCTCTGCCAGTAGTAAAGAGGGTGGTTTTTTATTTGGGAACGCTGGTTCTTTTTTTGGGAATCGTTCCCCCCAAAAAACCAAAAATTTTTAATTACTCAGGATTGCCAGGGAGGCAGGCTAGGGGCTATTGGTGGGCATATGTGTCGGACCGAGCCCTATGCATATGCACCCTAGTTGGGCTGTCCCACGTCACCCTGCAAAAGTTTGGAGCAAAAAATTGTCAACTGGGTTTTTTGGGAACCTGACTATATACGTACTGGCATTTTTTAGGGTTTTGAAAGTGAAGGGGGGGGGAGAGGTGGGCCTCCGAAAAGTGGGGGGTGGGCGAGTCCAAGGTCTAAAATACCAAAATTTTTAGCGACAAATTAGCATTTTTAGGTAGTGTTTTTACCACTGTTTTTAGGCTTAAAATTAACTTAGGTATATATATAATAAGTCCATAAATTAGCTAAAGATTCAGAAAATTTTTGAAAATTTGACCTCAAAAACTTAATTTTTCGACACTTTCGGGCATATTTATATATAGAGGTCGGGGGAAGAAACCAAGGTAGTCACTTTTTGGACTCTGCAGAACTACTCCGTGGAGCAATTCGGCTATAAATAATTTTCTTATCAAGCCCTGTCTAGACTGTCATTTTGGTATATAAATCGCCTCTCTAGGTCCTGTCGTTAATTAGTATATAATTAACGGTTAATTATTCGGGGTAAAAAAACCAATGGCGGGAAAAACCAACCGGTGGGAAAAACCAACCCCAATATTTGGCCAGGGTAACTTATATTAGCGATTTTATGCAAGCGACAGGTAAAATCGGCGTCGCTGACTTCATATCTGCCGTTATTTTTGCGATATTCCGTATAATAAGTGAGAAAATCAAACATCAAAATTTGCAGCATCAACTGGTTAGGTTTCATCAAATTTGCCAGTTTATATCAGGGTATTTTTTAGGGATTTTTTTCGGGGGGGGGCTTCCCGGGGGGGGGCCCGGGCCCGGGGGGGGGAAGAAATTTTCGGGGGGGAAGATTTTTTGCAAAAATGAGCCAAAAAATGGTATTTTTTGGCGTATTTCGCATGGAGAAACGCAAAGAGTTCTCAAAAATGCCAGGATTTAAGCTAAAAATAGCTATTTTTACGAAAAAATCTCCGGCGAAGCCGGAAAATTTTTGAAAATTGGCCTATTTTTGGCAAAAATTTGAGCCTCCAAAAAATCCCGGGGGAGGAAGCAAAAATCCCGGGAGGGGGCGATTTCGGGGGGGGGGGGAGGCAATTTCGGGAGGAAGGTCAATTTCGGGGGGCCCCCCCCCCCCCCCCCCCCCCCCCCTGTAAAAAATACCCTGTCTATATATATTAAAATGCAAAAATTTGTAAATCTTTCGAAATTCGATGAAATAAAATAAAATAAATGTTGTTTCAGTGTTTTTCGCGTATTTCTTTGTCCCAGAGTAGTTTTTGACCGCTTTAGCTGAGCCAAACAGTCGATCCACCGAAATGAGGTTTTTACCGCCTAGCACAAAATTGCCAAGTCCAAATGCAATTTTGAAGTGTTCACGTGAAAGAACGCATTAAACTTGCTATGTTAACAGTAGAACATTAGACTTTTGAGCAACTAATAACCATTTTTGGGAGTTTGGCAGCAAAAGCAAAAGTTGGTTATTTTTTCCCACCCCTTGGTTTTATTTTCCCATTTTTTAAAATTCTGCTGGCAAACTTGCCAATCGTCGCAGGAAGACGAGACCGACATGTTTGGAAAGAGCACATGTTGTTCTCCATAGAAACTATTAAAAGTTATTATCTAACTATATACTATGGAGAATTTTCTGCAGGCCTTCAAAATAGGCAAATTTTGAACTTTTGGGTGGTCGAAAATGCCAAAATTTTCAAAATGTCAAAAAATGTTCAAAAGTGGTCCGATTTTGCTCAAATTTCATGTGGTAGGTGGGATGGGCCCTGCCAACTTGCACGCCAAATTTGAGCCCGCTAGCTGTGTTGTTGTTGTTGTGATTTCCGGGCTCGTCAGCCTAGATGGCTATATGAGGTACATCACCAGCCAAAGTCCAGCACACGTCTTCGTAGTTCGCAAGACAGCAGCACATCATTCAGAAAAGCCGCAATAGGCAAGAATGAGGAAGAGGCGAACAGCCACTCGGCAGCATAATTTAAGCACTTGGATGGCATCAGTGTAATTCGACATGGCTACGCCATGCCCCCGGGAACAGAGCCCATTTGCGCCGTTGACCAGACGGATGCCAGGGGACACCTGTGGGGATCTCCATTTGATGGGGTCAGTGTCCATCGGATTTCCCACGGAGGTTGGCATCTCAGTCCCCCTGCCCGCTAGCTCATCCCCATCGCCCAAACAGGGGGTTGGTTTTTTCCCCACCACTTGCGGGTTGGTTTTTTCCCCGACCTCTATAGGTGTACCAGGCTACAGTTTGCCCGCTGTGAGACCCTCCCACGGAGAGGCCAGAGTCTCCCTGTGAGTCCCTCCTCCCCCTACCCGACGTCAACTACTCCCCCCCAAGCCGAGCTCAAAACCCCCCCTCAAAATTGTGTCCAAACCAAGTAAAAATGCAAAGTTTTAGAAAAAAATTCGAAAAATGGCTATAAATCAGCTAGAAATAGCTATGCAATTATATATAAACCACAATCTGGGCTAATTTAGGCATATTCTAGCTCACGTTTGTCAATTTTCAAGCCCTGTTTTCGCATATATATATATATATTTTTGTTATTATTATTGTTATTATTGTTATTGTTATTGTTATTATTATTGTTTTTATAAATGACTGCCAAATCTTACGGACAATTTTGGTCCATTTATATATGCTCAATCGATACTCAGTCTAATTGCAGATTTTATCAATGCCTGTTAGCTGGAGTTCGTTGCTTTAAGCTAGAGATTTGGCCGAAAAACCATTTTGGCAAAACTGCGGCTATTTTGTTTCGAACATGGATTTCTCAAAAACTACTAGACGGATATATACCGGAAATTTTTGGCAGAGTGAAAATTCGCACTATTGCGGAGTAACATTTTTCTTGGTTTGAGCTAAAGCCTCTCCATTTTCGAGAAAACTGAATACAATTTTTATTTGGTTTTTGGTTTTGGTTTAAATTTAAATTAAAATTTAAAAGGTTTTGGTCTAAATTCAGCCAGTCCGATCTCAGTATGTCAGAAAATTTTACCTTTTGTAATTTCCTAGTTTCGTAAGCTCATATGAATGTGCAGCTTATATATAAGCTTTAAAACGAGTTATAAAGCTCTTTCCAACTCTAAAAATTGCGAAAGTTGTCAATTTTCAAGCCCTGTTTTCGCATATATATATATATTTTTGTTATTATTATTGTTATTATTGTTATTGTTATTGTTATTATTATTGTTTTTATAAATGACTGCCAAATCTTACGGACAATTTTGGTCCATTTATATATGCTCAATCGATACTCAGTCTAATTGCAGATTTTATCAATGCCTGTTAGCTGGAGTTCGTTGCTTTAAGCTAGAGATTTGGCCGAAAAACCATTTTGGCAAAACTGCGGCTATTTTGTTTCGAACATGGATTTCTCAAAAACTACTAGACGGATATATACCGGAAATTTTTGGCAGAGTGAAAATTCGCACTATTGCGGAGTAACATTTTTCTTGGTTTGAGCTAAAGCCTCTCCATTTTCGAGAAAACTGAATACAATTTTTATTTGGTTTTTGGTTTTGGTTTAAATTTAAATTAAAATTTAAAAGGTTTTGGTCTAAATTCAGCCAGTCCGATCTCAGTATGTCAGAAAATTTTACCTTTTGTAATTTCCTAGTTTCGTAAGCTCATATGAATGTGCAGCTTATATATAAGCTTTAAAACGAGTTATAAAGCTCTTTCCAACTCTAAAAATTGCGAAAGTTATATATTATGTAGGGGCGCGATAGCGCCCCTACATAATATGGGTGTAAAGGCGTCTGCGCGGCCCCCTGGAGACCGTGTTGGCCTGGTGCCAGCTAATTAGAGGTTCGGGAGGGGTAAAAATGTTACCATCGTAAAGTACTCGAGTAGTACTACAAGTATCACCATACTTTTGGTTCGAATTCGAAACTTCAAATTTTTGCACTTGGCAACAGTTAGTTTGCGTTTGGTTTTTTCTAGGTGAATAACGCTTTTCGGAAGTGCATTTTCTAGCGAAGTGTTGGAACGTTGTGGGCATTTTGGTCCAATACTACTGTTATATGTTGGTAGACAGTATCCCCCCATGCTACCTTTTTTGGTCATTTTGGCACCTGGCCAATTTTGGCTCTGTGCCAAGGCCCCAAAGTCGGACTTTCGCTATTTTGGCACTTCGGTTGTGGTGGACTTTTTTCACAGGCTAGCAGCTAGATCGGTTTGGTTTATTTTATTTGAATATTTCGGCCAATGCACACAAAGTAACGAGGGGATTTTTAAATTTCGCTCTGTAGCTTTCAGGAGATGGGCCCAAACGTTGCATTTTTCACCTGTTTTGGCGAAAAGTTTCTAAGTCCCTTTTTTACAAGAAATGGCCTAAAAGTCACTAAAAATGGCGTTTTTCGGCCTCGGGGTGGTACCCATATAGAGTAAATCGGGGTCGCTGAAAACGATGAGCATACTGCCGATACCGCCCGAAGCAGGGTTTTTTTTCGTTTCACGATTTGCGTCAGTGCTGCGTCAGGAAAAATTTTATTGCGTCAGGAATTGGGGCATTGCGTCAAAAATTGAATTTATTTTAAAAGAAATTAATAAATATTTTAAACAATATATATTGAAGCTAGAATGAATACACAGTATTAAACACATCTTTCACACTGTTGGTCAAATCTTGCATCATGAAAACAAACTTCCATGTGCGCCGTAATACGATTTAGAGAACGAACTAACGCGGGGGGTCTGGGGGGCGGAGCTCCCCAGAAGTTGAGGGATTTTTGCAATTAAGACTCTCCCAGGAATTAATTTAGAGCATTTTCGCGATCAATTGTTGACAGGGTTTTTTCAAATTCGGACCTTTTCTTTTCAGTATTTTTCTGAAAAAAGTGTGTTTTTCTAAGAATTTTTTTCTAAAAATTGATTTTTCGCGTTTTAAATGTGTTTACGACTGTTTTCACTATAGCGTTCACTATAGCAACGGGTCTGGGCGGCCCTGCCCGCAGAAGCTGAAGAATTTTTTTAAAAATCGGTAAAAAGCCACAATGAAAACAGTTAAATCTTTCAAGTCAGTAAACAGGACTTCTGCAAGACTTCCAAGGTGCTGCCGCTCTACATGTGCCTTTAATCTATGAATTTATAAAATTAGTATATAATTATACGTATATGTCTGTTATCTTAGCAGTCAACAATAAGAAAGAAGTCACACAGGCGGGGGTCTGGGGGCGCAGCCCCCAGTAGAAAAGTTTTAGAAATATCACGTTTGAAACACAATTTTTCCTCCAGTTGAAAATCTAGCTGCGCCAGGCTTGCGTCAGGGCAATTTTCATTTACGTTACACGAAAATAATTTGCGCCATGACGCAGCCCCTGACGCAAAAAAAACCATTTCCCGAAGTGACCACTGGTCAGCATGGCTCCCGTGGTTCCTCGCCCAGGGTCAAAGTTGGGAAAACTCACTCTAAACAGCGTTTTCCGGCGTTTTGGTTGGGGGCATATATAGTAAATCGACTACGCTCGTTTCAATGGGCATATCGCCGAAACCGACGGAAGTGACCACTGGTCACTACAGCCTATGGGGCCTATTGACCACTGGTCAAACGGCCTAAAACTGCGTTTTTCGGCGTTTTGGTCGGGGGCATATATAGTAAATCGACTACGCTCGTTTCAATGGGCATATCGCCGAAACCGACGGAAGTGACCACTGGTCACTACGGCCTTGGGGCCCTATTGACCACTGGTCAAATGGCCTAAAACAGCGTTTTTCGGCCTTTTGGTTGGGGGCATATGTAGTAAATCGACTACGCTCGTTTCAATGAGCATATTGCCGAAACCGATGGAAGTGAGCACTGGTCACTACGGCCTTGGGGCCCTATTGACCACTGGTCAAATGGCCTAAAACAACGTTTTTCGGCGTTTTTGGTTGAGGGCATATGTAGTAAATCGACATTGCTCGTTTCAATGAGCATATTGCCGAAACCGATGGAAGTGACCACTGGTCACTACGGCCTTGGGGTCCTATTGACCACTGGTCAAATGGCCTAAAACAGCGTTTGTAGGCGTTTTGGTTGGGAGCACATGTAGTAAATCGGCTACGCTCGTTTCAATGAGCATGTTGCCGAAACCGATGGAAGTGACCACTGGTCACTACTGCCTTGGGGCCCTATTGACCACTGGTCAAATGGACTATTTTTCGGCGTTTTGGTTGGTGGCATATATAGTAAATCGATTACGCTCGTCTCAATGAGCACATTTTCAGATTTGACGAAACTGACCACTGGTCACTACGAACTAGGTGGTCTACTGACCAGTGGTCAAACTCCCTAAAACTTAGTTTTTCGGGGTTTTAGTTGCGGATGTTTTTTACATAGTAAATCGACAACGCTCGTTTTAATGGGCATATTTGCCGAAACCGATGGAAGTGACCAATGGTCACTACGCCTGCTGACCACTGGAAACGCATCCAGCATTACCCGGAAAATTAAGTTATGCCGTCTAATTAAACTAGTTAAGTTAAACAAGAAAAATTTTGAAAATTTCGCTTTCTGATTTTTTCACTGCAAAATTGGTATATACCAAAGGGGGATCAACTTTTTTGATGGGAATTTCGTTCATAGAGGCCTCCTCTTGCCAATTCTCCCTCGGCCTCGACATACGAGCTAATCTTAAGGCCAATGTTTAACAACATTGGAATATTGTCAGAGAATCTTTAAAGTGCTGAGAGGACAAGAAAGTAAAATGCTCCTCCGGAGCATAGAGAAGCAATATGGGTGGATAGGGTGAGGTTGCGAAATCAAGAGAAGACTAGTTTTGAAAATGCTTAATATGGGGCTAGGTTCTGAAAGAAAGGAGGACTAAGTTGTGGGCGAACTGATATGGGCACAGCGTCGCCGAACAACCCATATTCGCGGGCATGCACGCTTCGCTTCAGCGTTTGTCATTATATAGAACGGTCAACATTAGAGTGAAAAATGTTGAATAGGTAATCTGCAAGATATAGTAGTTGTTTGCCTGGGCAGTTTTAGGCTAGCTATATACCTTAAATTTAGTTGGACTATGACAAGTATCGGACAGAAACATAGGGATGTGGCGGTAAAACTATTGATTCAGTCCGGCAGGGTTGCAGTCAAGGACAATCGCTGTAAAATTATTCTTTAAATATGCTGTCTGTATATAGTCAATCGGGAAAAAAACGCCATTTTTTCAAACTTTTGGACGTGTAGAACTCATTTTTTGGAATTATGGGAAAATTCTTGTAGTTTGAAGAATGGCAACCCCTACGGATTATTTTCATGTATTAATGCCTTCTCTGGACTGTAGCAATAGAGAGTAGTTTGTGATTTATTTGCTGGGGAAAAAAGCCAAAATCGGGAAAAAGCCAGTCATAGGGGAAAAAAGCCACTTTGGTCGAAGCACATCCTGAAGGCGTAGACCAATTCTGAGTGTTCCAACGTGTTCAGCGTCGCTTATTTACCCTAGATTTGTTGTTTTCCGAGGCAAATTGCCTTCGTAAAGCATTAAATAGAACTTTTTAGTTTGCAGCATAAACTGGCTAGGTTTCGTCAAATATAACGTAAACATACAAATTTTTTAAAAACTTGCTAAAACGAAGGCTAACCACAAAATAGTGTTTTCCAATGAATTCGTAGTGCTCTTTTTGGCCAATTGTGCCAGTTTCAGGATGAAATGTGGAGTGTAGCGGTCAAAACGACTGACGTGACATATTAGTCCAAAAGTTGCTCATTTCAGGGACTGTCCACCTAAAAACGGTATTGCTTTGTAAAACTTGAATTGCTGATTATTTTCAAAATAGTTATCATGCCAGAAATCCAGAAAAACTGCTCACTATGGGTCTCGCAAGCGACTGGCTTTTTTTTCCCGATGGGTCAAAATCATCGGGAAAATAAAGCCACACCTGCCCAGAGACAACGTGACATCCTAAACTGTTTGCAGTTGTATGAGGACAAAGCCAGACATGTTCTCTCTTGATTGCAATATAAATTATTCAGATAGCGCTATTGACACTGAAGTTATGAATTTTTGAAACATTACCGTTTTCCCGCCTTTTCAGAAAAAAAAATTTTCCAAAAAATGTGGACCCCGCTGTTGACTATAGAGGAGAGCTAAAAAGCTAAAAACCGGCGTGTGGGCTTATATTAAGGTCGCCATTCTACACGCCAAATATTACTGCAATAGCTTCATGCGTTAGACCACAGCGGTCGTGGCTTTTTTTTCCCGAAATTTTGACGTGGCTTTTTTTCCCGATTGACTATAAATGCATAAAATGAACAGTAAGCTTAGACTTTCTCGAAGGAAAAGTCTGACTATATAATACGAATATGGAAGTACGAATATGCGGATATATATAGATTATATCATCTAATTTAGAATCTGGAGCTATGATTTATAGTCTAGAAATTGATATAGATGATTGTATAATTTTTACAGCCCGAGAATATGGGTTGTTCGGCGACGCTGTGCCCATATTAGTTCGCCCACAACCTAGTCCTCCTTTCTTTCAGAACCTAGCCCCATATTAAGCATTTTCAAAACTAGTCCTCTCTTGATTTCGCAACCTCACCCTATCCACCCATATTACTTTTCTATGCTCCGGAGGAGCATTTTACTTTCTTGTATATGTATATATATATATATATATATATATATATATAGCTTTTCAAAAAATCATCACTTAGCAGTGCACAAAAGGATACCAGCACCTTAAAATTGCCAAAAAATTATAAAAAATCCGGCGAAGCCAGAAAAATTTTTGAAAATTTTCCCTAAAAACCCTATTTTTCTGTGGGCTTCTGAAATCGGGGGGTGGGGCGGCAGGTCCTAATCTTGAAGGGGGCCGATTCTAGGGGGGGCCAAGTCTGGGGGGCCTGTAGGAAAAAAGCCAGGCCCCTGCCCCTGCTGTCACCGCATTTTTCTCTGACGCCATCCCCAGGAACGCATACGTATATATTTATACAGTGAGCGTCTACGCTATGAGTATACGTATATACATATATATACGTATATGCATATACGTATATATATATGTTTTGTGTTTGTATGTAACTGTAATGTGAAGACTAAAAGACCAAGTTTTCGTCGTGACTCTTGTTTCCTTTGCCCGCTTCAGTGGCTAGTTTACTGCGAGTTTACATACATACAGTGCGCATTATATACTGTATATATTATATACCATACTTACTGTTTTTGTGAGGATGTCTGTCTACATTTCAATGTGCGTACAGATATTATATCTATATATACACACATTTATACGTAGGCTTGTGACCTTGAGAAGTATTCAACTTTTTTTCGGTCATATTAATCATGTGTGCGCAGAATTATCGTCCTCCTTTTACGGAGTTACATCCGCTGTTGTAACTCACAGATTGACATGCGTGTCTGTTTAGGGGTTAGGAATATTTTTCTTGAGTCTGTATAGTTGAGTCGCTGTTCGCCAAGTCTTCATACGGCGTTTGGGACAGATATAATCCCAATTTTACGTCCTTACCATACTCTGAACGATAATTATATATATATAGAGCTGCACACGCACACCGAAAAGCTTTTCTCTGAGATGTCGACTCTGACGTCTGATTTTCGATCGCTCGTTTAGAGTAAGCTTGCAAGATGCTTAATTATACATATATTGCTAAAATTGAGAAAAGAAAGAAAACTAATTTTTTCAAAATTTTGAACTCCCTTTTAGAAGGCTGCTGACAGAATTGGCCGCCCCACGACTCACATATATGTAATTACAGTATTGTAGATGTGTTGTTTTGAAGCTTGTTAACAATCTGCTAATGGCTTGCTTGTAGGCTTTTCAAGTGTCCTCGCACTTTTACTACATAATGGTTTGCTTTAACACTAAGAAAAGGTGTGAAGTGTGAAGACGACATAACTCATGTTTTCTGGCTCCAAAATTCAAAAATTTTCTCAATGTTTCTTAAACAGTCTGCGTAGATATATAATTTAATATTTGTATATTTTTAGGTAATAGTCGCCCCGACATATTCGATATTTATTAACCTTTTCGCTGAGTATATATATATTTATGAGGTTCTACTAATTTAAATCTTTATTTCGATTCACTCAATTGATTTTGTCATCTCTTACGTCTTGCCTTACCTTAGCGATTTCCTATGATTATGCATTTTACGTCTTGACGGCTGGACAGAAAGGACAATCCGATTTTCTGCCTCCGGTTTTTGATTGCATTTGTAGTAAATCATTTCGTGATTTTCTGATCTTCTTAGATCCTAACGTCAATGGGTCAGGGCGGACGTCTACGTCGCGTCTGTCTTCGACGCGGCCTTCTGGGCTTTGGCTTCAACCTGGTGGGGGAGTATCCCTGTGCCCTCAGCGGGGTGCGGGAGAATTCCGTGGCCGACCGGGCGGGCCTGCGGGCCGGCGACCAGCTGGTCTGTGTCAACGGACTGGACGTTTCGCAGGCCTCGCATCGGGAGATTGTCCGTCAAATCAGTGACTGTCAGGATCGACTGGAAATGGTGGTGCTGACCAGTTCTGGGGGAGTCGGGGGAACTGGCAATTCTGGTGCTCTGCGGCGACCTACGGCCGCCGCCGCCTCTTGCGACCGGAGCCCCCGGGAAACCGAAGAGGGTTCTGAAGACGATGATTTTATTTCCGAAAGGGGTGATGGCGATATGATGGATCCTGTCGGGGGACCACCCCAGATGATGTGTGGAAGTTTGAGGACTTTGACCAGCTCAGGGTGGTCCCGGCACCGTGTCGGCGTGCTGGACGCGGGCCGGTTGACCGGTCGGCCCGCCCGGGACGCGCGTCGGTATCGGTCCGAACGACTGGGCGTGGCACGACCGGGTAGACGTCGCAGACGCAGACGTCTTTCAGGCGCTGCCGGACTACCTACCCTCCCCCCGCCCGGGGGAAGGAATGGACAGAGGCCCGGTATGGACAGTGTCCACTCATCCTCTAAAGGATTTCATTTTGGACAGGGCCGAGTGACCCTTGCTGGACAACAGTCCTGCTCGGCTGGCAGACTGTTGGGAAAAGCTGGTGGTGGTGGTGGATTTCCGGGTGGCTCCGCCACGTCTGCTCTGATGCGACGGTGTGTGAGCGAGGGACGATTTTTGGGTAGTAGACGACCCCCCGCTGATTCCCATGCTGCGCGGGATCGTATCCATAGCTCTGATCTGGCCCTGGCCTCCATGATCGTCCATTCGGGTCACCCGGTGGATGAGAGCTCTGAAGAGGAAGAGGAACAGGATTCCTTCTGTTCTCTTCGATACAGTCCCCCGTCAGCAGCTTTGGAGAGGGTCCCTAACGGGGCTGGAGGGGCCGGCAGTCTAAATCAGTCTTCCTGTAGCAGCCGGGATAGTGATTCCCTGTCTGTTCTGGGGCTCAATCCTTCACGCTCGGTCGGAGGCGCCAGATCGCTGAGCGGAGAGTCGCAGCATTCACAGGAAGGAAATACAGCTACTGCTGCGGGTGACCCGTTGATTCTGAAGGCGGTTGTGGTATTCTTGGGGACTGTCCCTGTTTCAGGTATATATATATATATATAACTTATTTTAATTTAATTTAATTTTATATTTTACAAGTGATAAACGACTTGACTTGAGTTGACATTGTATATATATGTATACAAGTAACAAAAATGCTCCGCATAATATGTGTGTGTTGGCTGTATCGTATATCATAGGGGTCGCGGTAGCGACCCCTATAATATGAGTGAAAATGGTCGAATGACCGTGTAAAACAAGGCTGCGCAGAAGCTGCGCAGATTATGTGCGCAAAAAATTGTACGTGTCGAGTTTAGTATGTGTGCGAAGTTTCATCCCCGTACCACTTTCCGTTAAAAAGTTATGCCAAAAATCGCTTACGAGAGTGATTTTTTTTCCGGTTTCTCGCTTTTGATGTCTCATAAGGGGGTTTTGTAGCTTGAATAACTACAGATAGAAAAATTTTTGCCTATGAAACCCATATATATTCTTGTAGTACAAATCAAAAATAAGAAAATAAGCTAGTTTTTATGCCTCCCGGAGCCGGAAAAAATTTTTGGCTGGGGGCCAAAGTCGGCCAAAACGCTAAAATGGCCAAAAAGTATGCTTCATAGGCGCCTTAATAAGTCAGATTGGGTTATATATGGGGTAATACTGACTATATGGTTAAACAGTACACATATCGGGGTCGTTCAAATGCTATATGATTTTCCGTCTCCGTGCGTAATTTTTCGGTACTGGCCGGCCAAAGTTGGTGAATTTTGGGTTGAACTTTGAACTTAAATTTTTCGCTTATTTTGCTACATGGGTGGCTCAAATTTTGCATACAAAGGTTTTCTGGGACGGAGAATCGATTCCCGCTATCAGTTTTGCTGCCCGAGTAACCCAAGTTGCTGGGTTGGTTCCACTTGACCGTCTGAGGGTCAGGTCGGTAACCGCTTCCCGGAGGTCCATAGTAGGCTTTACAAAGCCTCTCCAAACTTTGTCTATAGGGGTTTTCTGGTGCGCCCAGCTCATTCCCGGTGTCCGTTTTACCGTCTGACCCACCCATCTTGCTGTGCTGGTTCCACTTCGCCGTCTGGAGGGTCCGGTCGGTACCGACTTCCGGGAACATCATATAGGACTGTACATAGCCTCTCAAAACATTGTCTATAGGGGTTTTCTGGTGCGCCCAGCTTATTCCTGGCATCCGTTTTGCCGTCTGACCCACCCATCTTGCTGTGCTGGTTCCACTTTGCCATCTGGAGGGTCAGGTCGGTGGGAGGTCATGGGGTCAAAAATGAAAATTTTCAAAAGTGGTCAAATTTGGTACCAAATGAAAGCCCTGAGCGAGCTGAGCAACTTTTGTCATAGAACTGCATGCTCAAAGTGGCTGTAGAGTACTGTGGTGGGGTGGGGTGGGGTCTTAGGTGATTTTCGGTCAAAAATGAAATTTTTCAAAAGTGGTCAAATTTGGTGCCAAATGAAAGCCCTAAGCGAGCTGAGCAACTTTTGTCATAGAACTGCATGCTCAAAGTGGCTGTAGAGTGCTGTGGTGGGGTGGGGTGGGGACTTGGCGATTTTCGGTCAAAAATGAAATTTTTCAAAAGTGGTCAAATTTGGTACCAAATGAAACCCTAAGCGAGCTGAGCAACTTTTGTCATAGAACCGCATGCTCAAAGTGGCTGTAGAGTGCTGTGGTGGGGTGGGGTGGGGACTTAGGTGATTTTCGGTCAAAAATGAAATTTTTCAAAAGTGGTCAAATTTGGTGCCAAATGAAAGCCCTAAGCGAGCTGAGCAACTTTTGTCATAGAACTGCATGCTCAAAGTGGTTGTGGAGTGCTGTGGTTGGCTTGCTTGCTACTGTTGAAAGATATCTACATACCTTCAGGACAAGGCCGCAGCCAGGGGGGGGGGGGTTCAAGGGGTCTAGACCCCTGTGTTTTTTCTTGCGAAAAAAACTGCGAAATTCCGCACTTTTTTAAAAAATTCCGCAACTTTTTTCGGAGCTCTGCGTAAAGTTCCGCAAAAATTTTTGGCCTTGAGTAGAAGTTTTCAGTTGTCTCAGATTAAAATTAAACGTGTTTCACATACTTTTTGAAGCAAATTTTCAAAAAATTTTCGCGCCTACGGCGCGTATTTCTATACATAGACACCTTTTAATCTTAGCTGAGTTAGAATGCATAGTGACAGCTATGCAATGAAGTTCTTTTAGCGTTGAAAAAATTGCCAAAGCATATTTTTTACCAATTTTAGCCTTTTAGCAATTTGCTTATATTTTAGGATTTTACTGCCTGCCGAAACTAAACTTTTGAGAATTTCCACTAAGGATTTTCCTCTGGTTTACAAAATTTTCTCAGCTTTTGGGGGCTCCGCCCCCAGTCCCCCGCGTGTCTCTTCACTATTAATTTTTATGTACACATATTTATTTATACTTATATATATACACATGCTTCAGCTTTAGAAAAATAGTTATTTCTTGGTTAATATTGTACTATGCCTTAAATGTTAAAAATGTGTTTAAATACACCCAAATTACTAAAATTCATTAGTTATCTTTAAAAAACTAAAAAATAAGAATTTCGCAATTTTTTTGCAAAATTCCGCAAAAAATTTTGGAGGACTGCGTAAAAGTTCGCAAAAAGCTTCGACGAAAAAAAAACACAGCTAGACCCCCCCCTTTTGGGAGGACAAAATGGAAATTTTTTGCTATTTCTATGGCAAAAACAACTATTTTTAAAAAATTTTCGCGCCTTCGGCGCGATAATTCACTTTTTCCTAGAAATAAAGGTCCAATGTACTGTTTTTGGGCAAAAATGCAAAAATTCTTCAGCTTCTGGGGGGCTCCGCCCCCCAGACCCCCGTTGCGCTATACCTTGGACCCCCCCTTTTCCAAATCCTGGGTGCGGGCCTGCTTCAGGAGCATACATATATAAAATAATAGAAAACAAGAACAAAAAGTGCTCCTTCGTCGCATGTAAAATACATATGAGTCTTCGTAGGCAGGTTGTACATAAGCAAAAACTAGCCTGTAAAATACATATGAGTTCCGTAGGGAGGTTGTAAATTAAGGAAAACAAGTTGCAACCGCTTAACATATGAGCCTGTCCTACAACGAGGCTCATATTGGCGTCACAGTGCATTCCACATTAAAGCCTCATTAAAGAACCTCAGCTTCATCCTCACTACGGAAAAATGTGTAGACGTTGTGGCCCAGAAGAAATGGACTGAAGTGAACTGCGACTGCTCAAGCTGAACTGTACATGCAACCTGATGTTTCCTGAAACACTATGGCACACCTCTAATGCATTCTCGAAACACTTTCACATTATACACACGCAGAATGCGTTCCCACTTGGCTGTGAGTCAAAGCGCCTCATGGCGTACCGTATTGAGCATATGCACACTATAATGACTGATCAACATTATATGAAGGATAATATTTTGTAATGAAAAGCTTTATGCAGTATGTATTTATATAAAAGTAAAATACATATCTGCAAATTATTCGTATTATGACATACGCCAATATGAGCCTCGTTGTAGGACAGGCTCATATGTTAAGCGGTTGCAACTTGTTTTCCTTAATTTACAACCTCCCTACGGAACTCATATGTATTTTACAGGCTAGTTTTTGCTTATGTACAACCTGCCTACGAAGACTCATATGTATTTTACATGCGACGAAGGAGCACTTTTTGTTCTTGTATATATATATCCTTTAAATATCCTTTAAATATGTAATAAATATAAATAGGTATATATATCCTTTAAATTCCGGTTGAAGAAGTAAAAACAAAAGTTTCATGGGCACGTGACGTTATTTGGCACAGCAAATATTAGTGGATGGTTCCATGTCAAAAGTTGCTCAGCTCGCTTAGGGCTTTCATTTGATACCAAATTTGACCACTTTTGAAAACTTTCATTTTTGACCGAAAATCGCCTAAGTCCTTACCCCACCCCACCACAGCACTCTACAGCCACTTTGAGCTTGCAGTTCTATGACAAAAGTTGCTCAGCTCGCTTAGGGCTTTCATTTGGTACCAAATTTGACCACTTTTGAAAACGTTCATTTTTGACCGAAAATCGCCTAAGTCCCCACCCCACCCCACCACAGCACTCTACAGCCACTTTGAGCATGCAGTTCTATGACAAAAGTTGCTCAGCTCGCTTAGGGCTTTCATTTGGTACCAAATTTGACCACTTTTGAAAAATTTTATTTTCGACCACTTGACCCGCCACCCGACTTGACCCTCCCGACGGCAAAGTGGAACCAGCACAGCAAGATGGATGAGTCCTACGGCAAAAAGGACACCGGGAATGAGCTGGGCGCACCAGAAAACCCCTATAGACAAAGTTTTGAGAGGCCAGGTAAAGCCTACTATGGACCTCCAGGAAGCGGTTTCCGACTTGACCCTCCCGACGGCAAAGTGGAACCAGCCCAGCAAGATGGGTGAGTCTGACGGTAAAACTGACTGCGGGAATCGATTCTCCGTGCCAGAAAACCATTGTATGGAAGATTTGAGCTTTCAAAGTTAAATAGATAGCGAGAAATTTCGATTTTTCATTTTTCGAATTTTCGCCATCTTTGACGGGCCACTGTGGTCGCTAGGGAAGTGATAGAGAAACGCAACCTGGACCGTTAGTTAGTTCAATATATGTAATTTCTGATTATAAAAAGAAATCAGCTCCAGCTCGTAACGTTCGACCTGCGCGACGACCACAAAAATGGTCACTTTTCGCTATGAGCCGACTTTGGGGCGCCACTGCGGCGCTGTGGCGCAGCTGCGGCGCAAAAAAAGTTGTGATTCTTAAATTCTTTAGAGGGTACTACTAGACCCCATAGCCCTTTAGGTTGGCCCACCGCTGCAGATCACGTGAAAGCGGCGAACATTATGTACAATACAACCATCAAATAGGAGAAACCGGAAAAAAAACATCGCCGCCATAACCGGTCCGGGGCGCAACTTTTTAACGGTAAGTGATACGGGGCTGAAACTTCACAGACATACTAAACTCGATGTGCTCTACAATTTGCGCATGAAATCTGCGCAGGATCTGCGCAGGATCTGCGCAGGATTTTGCGCAGCTTCTGCGCAGCTTATTTTACACTGTCTCCAGCCACTTTTCACACATATTATAGGGGTCGCTGCCGCGACCCCTATGATACACAATATAAACCCGTATGCTGGAGCATGTCTTTCTTTATGTGTTACGTAATGTGAACTTCTGTTTCTCTTCTGCAGGTCCCTATCGTTCCAAGCAGCATCTGATCAGGCACTGTATTCAGGTGCTCAAAAAAGAACGCCGATCCACGGACCCTACCGTGCTGTTGGAAATTCGTGAGCACAGCCTAACGGTTCGCAGCAAGCGAAATCTGGTCCTGGTCACCCTGGCTACTGACAGTGTGGAATTCGTTCGCCCACTCCATCAAAACCGCCAATACTTTGCCGTGGCCACGGCCCGCCGCCCGGACTCCTCGACCAGTGAAACGGAGAGCTCCCTGTCGGCCAACAACCCGGCCTGGACCGGCCTATCCATTCACACCGTCTGTCATGTCTTTGCCGTTGACCCTCGGCTGCACCTGCACAGCTTGCACTATCACTACGCCCAGCGGTTTGGCCTACAGTGCAGCCGGGATGGTGCCACCAGGATGTGTCTGGAGTTTCCCTACATAGTAACACCGGTCCTGAACGCTTTGCTCTATGCCTGCCGGCTGAGTGGTGGAAGGTCTGGGGGACCCTCCTACCCGGGTCTGGATCCTGCCACCTCCCCCAGACCTGGAGCTGGAGCAAACCGGCGGCCCCCCGGCTATATCAGCAGTGCCAGTGACAGTGGGATTGGTCACGGGGACTCTGGTGGGGATCGATTTCACCAGCATCGTCCGGGAAAAAAGGGCCACGGCGCCACCCGGTCTCCGGTGGGACTTTCCCAGATTACTGAGGGCGAAGATGGACTGCTGCCTCCGCAGACGGAGTCTTCCGGTCGACTTGGCTCTGCCAGACCGTCTGGGCTGGGTCGCTTCCTGAGGTCCGATGTCAAATTTCGAGATGGTCAGGGGCCGGTTGTGGCTAGTCCTCCTCTGGGACCCTCTAGGGTTCGCTTTGCCGCTGAGGATTTGGTGATTCAACCCGATCTGAACGGATGCGGCGGATTTGCCCGGACCAGAGAGCTGGCCAAATCGCGATCAGGATCTGCCGTTGTTGGCAGACGTCCGGCCCTGGTTGATGCCAACATTTTGAGTCAGTCGTCTAGAGCAGAACAGTCGGTGAGTGAATCTTTCGGGCTCTGTATATATAATGCTCCTAATACGTATGTTTCTGGTGATATCTCTTGGTGTTTTGTATTTTTTTGGACATTTTTTGATCGAGTAGGGGGAGAGGGTCGGGGTGGCATCATGGCGAGACTCCCTTCCTCTTCAGTGAAGTAGCCACTGAAATGGGAGGGATGATTTTTTAGACTTAACATTTTGAAATTTTTGTCATAAAAACAAAACAAAGTTTTAAAAGTGGTTTAAGCTTTGTTGTTGGTTGGAAACTATTTTAGACTGTAGACGTTGACAAAGCCCAACGATTTTAAAAATTCAGGAAAAGACTGGGGAAGCAAGCAGGAAAAAATTTAAACGAAAACACCTGGCTTGACTGGCATTTTTAGGGTTTTGAAAGTGGGGGGGGGGTGCTTCCGGAAAGTGGGGGGGGGAGAGCCCAAGGTATAAATACTGGCTTTTTCCTACAGGGGATTGGCGCGGGGGATTCGGGCCTTCCCCCCAGAACTTTAAAGTGCCCGGAAAAATAGGGTTTTGAGGTTCCGGCCTCGCCGAATTAAGCGTAAATTAAAATTAAAAATACTCCGCAGCAGAAAAATAGCTATTTTTTAGCAATTTTCAAAAACTTCTCCCTCCCCCAGAAATCCGTGCCCTCCCCTGACCTGGGGGGGATCGCCCCCCAGACTCCCCCCAAAAAATATTTGCCTAGGAAAAAGCCAGAAATATACGTACTTAAATTTTTAGCGAAAAATTAGCATTTTTAAAGTAAAACGCAAAAAATCCCTGTTTTTAAGCTTAAAATGAGCTTATAAGTCCATAAATTAGCTAAATTTTTCAATTTTTTGACACGACTCCAAAAACGTTGGTGGGTTCTTGCCGAAAAGTGGGGGGCACCCTCATCCCCCCCTCTAAAAATGCTAGTTGGATAATCTTAGTTAACTGGTTGAATTATCTGGATAACTGTAAATCCCAGAAAAAAGATTTTTCCTGGCAATATATTTTTTCGGAAAATGCCCAACCCTGATTTAGCTCCAGTACTGAAGTGTTTATGCAACCTAAGGTAGTACGTACTACCAAGAGTGCGTAATGATAAGAGTACGGCACTAACTACTAAGCCTAGTCTCTGTTATCAGAGCAAAAACCATGCTCTGTTCGCCAACGGCAGACCCTCCACAAATTGGCCCCATTACTTCAAAGGAATTTAAGCGCTATGTTTGTGTTCTAAAGCTCGCAACAGACGCATATTGAACCAACTGAGTAGTTGTGTTTTCGAGCTTTAGCTTGCAATCGTAGCGCTTAAATTTCTTTGAAGTGATGGGTCCAATTTGTGGGGGGGTCAACGTTAGCGAACAGAGCATAGTTTTTGCTCTGATAACAGAGACTAGGCTTAGTGTCATACTCTTATAATTATGTACACTTGGTACTACTCTCTCTGGTTAATGTTGCTTACTTGTCTGTCAGAGCTGAGTAGACCTGAACTCCTGTCTGCTTAAAGATCCAACTTTATACATCATCACTAACAAGATATGAGAGGATAATATTATATGCGCATTGGGTATAATATGCTTTCGTATTACTTATGGATAAGTGGATATGTTATATCTAGCGAAGTCGCATGATCTCATGTTCCTGTGTCTTGGCATTTTTAGTATACAAAATGTCCATAATAATATAGATACGTAGTCCGCATACATATATATACGTATACTATAACAGTACAGTGTATGTAACAGTTTTAACACTTAGTAGTCATGGATACTTTGCTCTGGTTTACTTTTAGATTAATCGAAAATAAGTAAGGGGGAGATGCAAGAACACGCTGTCCTCAGATCAGTTAATTATGCGATATTGTTTAAACCCGTTTACCTTACAGGTTGCATGACCGTATACACTGTGTTAAGCTTTCCAAGATGCTTAGAATCAGTTTTTTTCATCAAGAATTTTGAATGTTTTGGAGAGTTTTTTCATCAAGAATTTTGAATGTTGTGGAGATTGTATATTGTATGCACCTAAATGCAGTCTCTGGGTAGTGGTTTATTCAGGAGCCGTGGGAGGGATTCGAGGTGTAGTGCAGTGCAGAGGATGGCTGTACCCTGGGGGTGGGTTCAAGGGGTCTAGACCCATCACTTTTGGAATGACATGAAGTGACAAGGATTAATATTTTGGCTATTTCAAGCAAATCATGCCTTTTTTGAACGATTGAAACAACAAGAAATCATTTTTGAGGACATACATTTATTCTATTCCAGATGACCTTGGACTCTCTCCTTTCTAAAATTGCCCCTCCCCCCCCTACTTTTTTCGTTGTCGCCCAATTTATCAGGTCAAATTTTCTCAATACCCAGCTAATTTATGGACTCATGTTCATTTTAAGCTTAGAAGCAGCGACTTATATACCTTAAAAATGCTCAGTTTTAGCTAAAAATTTAGGTAAATTTAATTTTTATCTTGGACTCTCCCTCACTTTTCGGAAGGCCGCCTCCCTCCCCCCACTTTCAGAACCCTGAAAAATGCCTGGGTCCGGGTCAGTGTCTTACCAAAGTCCCTTATATATATACGTATACTGCGTACCTAAGTCTATTCTTAGCATCATTGAAGCTTCCTTCCTTCCAAGGGACTATAGACTAGCATTAGCTTCAACCCCCGCGCTGGCGGTTTGTGCGTTGATTATATATATATATATATATATATATATATATATATATAATATATATGTAGATACGTACCTTACATTTAATTTATGTATATACTGACTGACTTGTTTCACGGATTCGGTTCCCACTAACTGTCTAGCTCACTCCATCCCTCCCCTGGTGTCTACCTTATATCTCTCTCACTCTCTATCTTTCTTTCCTCTTGTTTCTTGCTCAGTTCCTTGGTTCTACTCCTTCAGTTCTGTAATTTATGCTCACCAACACAACACATCGCACATACCATTACACGCATATATATATATATATATATAATATATATTCTCCCACTTTGTTTTATGTACATCTATAAGTAAGTATTGTACGTAACCAACTTGTATATATATATATATATTCCTTCATGCCAAAAATGAAGAAGAACAAGAAGTGCTGGCTTCTGTATCTTGTATATATATTAAGCATTCATATATACGTTTTGTAACTCACTCTCTATACGTATATATATATATACCCCATGTGTACCTACGTGGTAAAAATCTCCCTCCCTCCCTCTCCATGCGATGTTTAGCAGAAACTTAAATTAAGCCCTTTTTTACTTGGAGCAAGACTTGTGCTATATATTACGTAACTGTAGAGCTTAACAGGATGTAAGAATCATCTTGCTCAATGAATATATACCTACACGAGGTTTATATTCATTTGTCCTTATTAACATATCAATGTTCTTGCTTTTTGGAAGATATTGTATTGTATCTATAGGAGTTGTGAATGCATATATTTATGCTGTAATTCTGTAGCTGGGTGCTAACCGATGGTGTTAGGAACATAGATCACCCCTTTCATGCGTCAATATTCTCGGGACATTCGATTGAAAATGATCAGTTTTACATTTTTGGCTGCCATTTTTTCTAGCCAGAGTGGATATATTCTTGCAAAGTGTGGCCAACGTGTTGAATTTGGATATATATATATATATATATATATATATATATATATATATATATATATATATATAGAGAGAGAGAGAGAGAGAGGGATTTAGTATATTTTTGTCGTTTAAAACTACGTTTGAATGCTAAAAATTGTTATAATTGATTGCTGGCACTTCACAAACAGTTCGAAGCTGTTGGGACAGCCCGAAAAAACTGAAAAACTATATATAAAGATATATATATATGAAATGAAAAATTAATTATAAAAAGAACGGATAGAAACCAGAATTTTTTCGAAGAAACCCATCCCCTAACTTCTTAGAACTACTTGCTATGTATGTAAAGCGTATATATATATGTCAGCTCAACTTTGACATACCATTCAGCAATTATTATTATAACATGGCTCAGTGTAATCGAATCATGCTACAACCGCCTGCGTACAATTGAATTGCACACTACACCGTGCAGTACAATTGTATATACTGCACGGTGTAGCGTGCAGTACAATTGTACTGCACGCTAAGCATTATTATACTTAATTATGCAGCAATTAAACAGCAATTGTACACACACACTCTCTCTCACACACTCACACACAAACACTCACGCACACATATATATATTAGTGATTGGCACTGGATATTTCTTCATATCCGGATATCCGCTTATTTTGCGTTAACGGATATCCGGATATCCGCCTATTCAAAACTCAAACTTGAGAAAATTTTTTGATTTTACACTTAAAATTTCAATTTTTCTGGCAATTTTTCGCTGCCCTGTAAATTTCTATCATAAAACCAAACTACAACCTAGGTTTTAAAAATATTTTAGCCAAATTTTTGAAAAAATATTTTTAAAAGTTTAAAATTTTTGTTAAAATTTCGCAAATTTTTCAATACTTTGTCTAAAATGTAAACAGATATCCGGATATTTTCTCAAATCGAATATTATCCGGATATAAAAATTATATATCCGGATATCCAGTGCCCATCACTAGCAGTATATATCGGTTTATTTCATTTTTTGATGTATCATAGGGGTCGCGGTAGCGACCCCTATAATATGAGTGAAAATGGTTGAATGACCGTGTAAAACAAGGCTGCGCAGAAGCTGCACAGATTCCTGCGCAGATCCTGCGCAGATTATGTGCGCAAAAAATTGTACGTGTCGAGTTTAGTATATTTGCCAAGTTTCATCCCCGTACCTCTTTCCGTTAAAAAGTTGCGCCAAAAATCGCTTACGAAAATTGTGTTTTTTCTTTTTTTCCGGTTTCTCGCTTTTGATGTCTCATAAGGGGGTTTTGTAGCTTGAATAACTACAGATAGACAAATTTTTGCCTATGAAACCCATATATATTCTTGTAGTATAAATCGAAAATAACAAAATAAGCTAGTTTTTATGCCTCCCGGACCCGGAAAAAATTTTTGGCTGGGGGCCAAAGTCGGCCAAAACGCTAAAATGGCCAAAAAGTATGCTTCAAAGGCGCCTTAATAAGTCAGACTGGGCTATATATAGGGCAGTACTGACCATATGGTTAAACAGTACACATATCGGGGTCGTTCAAATGCTATATGATTTTCCGTCTCTGTGCGTAATTTTTCGGTACTGGCCGGCCAAAGTTGATGAATTTTGGGTCGAACTTTGAACTTAATTTTTTCGCTTATTTTGGTACATGGGTGGCCCAAATTTTGCATCCAAAGGTTTTTTGGGACGGAGAATCGACTCCCGCTAGCAGTTTTGCTGCCCGAGCAACCCAAGTTGCTAGGCTGGTTCCACTTGACCGTCTGAGGGGTCAAATCGGTAACCGCTTCCCGGAGGTCCATAGCAGGCTTTACTTAGCCTCTCCAAACTTTGTCTATAGGGGTTTTCCGGTGCGCCCAGCTCATTCCTGGCATCCGTTTTGCCGTCTGACCCACCCATCTTGCTGTGCTGGTTCCACTTTGCCATCTGGAGGGTCCGGTCGGTACCGACTTCCGGGAACACCATATAGGACTGTACATACCCTCTCCAAACTTTGTCTATAGGGGTTTTCCGGTGCGCCCAGCTCATTCCTGGCATCCGTTTTGCCGTCTGACCCACCCATCTTGCTGTGCTGGTTCCACTTTGCCATCTGGAGGGTCAGGTCGGTGGGAGGTCATTGGGTCAAAAATGAAAATTTTCAAAAGTGGTCAAATTTGGTACCAAATGAAAGCCCTAAGCGAGCTGAGCAACTTTTGTCATAGAACTGCATGCTCAAAGTGGCTGTATAGTGCTCTGGTGGGGTGGGGTGGGGACTTATGCGATTTTCGGTCAAAAATGAAATTTTTCAAAAGTGGACAAATTTGGTACCAAATTAAAACCCCAAGCGATCTGAGCAACTTTTGTCATAGAACTGCATGCTCAAAGTGGCTGTAGAGTGCTGTGGTGGGGTGGGGTGGGGACTTAGGCGATTTTCGGTCAAAAAAGAAAATTTTCAAAAGTGGTCAAATTTGGTACCAAATGAAAGCCCTAGGCGAGCTGAGCAGCTTTTATCATAGAACTGCATGCTCAAAGTGGCTGTAGAGTGCTGTGGTGGGGTGGGGACTTAGGCGATTTTGGGTCAAAAATGAAATTTTTCAAAAGTGGTCAAATTTGGTACCAAATGAAAGCCCTAAGCGAGCTGAGCAACTTCTGTCATATAACTGCATGCTCAAAGTGGCTGTAGAGTGCTGTGGTGGGGTGGGGTGGGGACTTAGGTGATTTTGGGTCAAAACTAAAATTTTCCAAAAGTGGTCAAATTTGGTATCAAATGAAAGCCCTAAGTGAGTTGAGCAACTTTTGTCATAGAGCTGCGTACCCAAAGCTGTGTTTTTTTTTCGTCGAAACTTTTTGCGAACTTTTACGCAGTCCTCCAAAATTTTTTGCGGAACTTCGCAAAAAATTGCGAAATTCATATTTTTTAGTTTTGCAATGATAACTAATGAATTTTATTGATTATGTTGTATTTGAACGCATTTTTAACACTTAACGAACAGTATAACCAAGTTATATACAACTATTTTTCCAAAGTCGAAGCATGTGTATGTATATACGTATGTTTTTGACAAGAATATAAAGTTACAGGTGAAAATGCGGGGGGTCTGGGGTGCGGAGCCCCCAGAAGCTGAGAAAATTTTGTAAAACCGTAAAAAATCCTTAATAGAAACAGTCAAAATTTTGATTTCGGCAGCCAGAAAAACCAAAGCTGCCACAGGGAAAAATTAGTATAAAATTTGGTTTGGGAACATTTATATACAACATTTTAAAATTAAAAGCAGATTGAAAGATTTCAGAAAAATAGTAAAAATAGAAAGAACAGAGCAATCATAATGAAGCACAACGCCAAGATAAAAAGCACGATTTTAAAAAGGCTGGGGGTGACAGCCTCAAGCAAAAGCTAGATGTTACCGGAAAATTCAAGCTTGAAAATCTATTTTTTCGAGCGATTTAGCAAAGATTTCGGGTTATTCTTGTGCAGTTTGGTGTCTAAACAGGTTATGTACGAGTACGTATATATGTAAGTACGTATATCCACGACTTTGTTAAACAAATGCATACTTCAGAGTGGTTACTATGTATACGCGCGTACTTCTTCAGGTATTTTAGAAAATTAGTTTATGCGAAAAGAATTTTATTGGATAAGCTTTCACTACAAAGTATTCTACATATCTCGGACAAGAGTCCTGTCATAAGACTGAAAGGTGTCTACAATACGAAAATACGCGCCGAAGGCGCGAAGATTTTTTGAAATTTTCTGCAAAAAGTACCGGAAACACGTGGATTTATTATCAGAAATAGCTGAAAATTTCTACTCGAGGCTAAAATTTTTTGCGGAACTTTACGCAGAGCTCCGAAAAAAGTTGCGGAATTTTCAAAAAAAGTGCGGAATTTCGCAGTTTTTTTCGCAAAAAAAAACACAGACCCAAAGTGGCTGTAGAGTGTAAGCGGTGCGGTACGAGCTGTGATTGGCTTGCTTGCTACTGTTGAAAGATATCTATATATACATACCTTCAGGAGCATACATATATAAAATAATAGAAAACAAGAACAAAAAGTGCTCCTTCGTCGCATGTAAAATACATATGAGTCTTCGTAGGCAGGTTGTACATAATCAGAAACTAGCCTGTAAAATACATATGAGTTCCGTAGGGAGGTTGTAAATCAAGGAGAACAAGTTGCAACCGCTTAACATATGAGCCTGTCCTACAACGAGGCTCATATTGGCGTCACAGTGCATTCCACATTAAAGCTTCATTAAAGAACCTCGGCTTTATCCTCATTACGGAAAAAATGAATAGACGTTGTGGCCCAGTAGAAATGGACTGAAGTGAACTACGACTGCTCAAGCTGAACTGTACATGCAACCTGATGTTTCCTGAAATACTATGGCACACCTAATATTTCGCGATACGCTGTGGTACATGGTACACCTAATGCATTCTCGAAACACTTTCACATTATACACAGGCAGAATGCGTTCCCACTTGGCTCTGAGTCAGAGCGCCTCATGGCGTACCGTATTGAGCAGATGCACACACATACACACACACTATAATGATTGATCAACAAGCTATGTGAAGGATAATTTGTAATGAAAAGCTTTATACAGTATGGATTTATACAAAAGTAAAATATATCTCTGCAAATTATTCGTATTATGACATTGGCCAATATGAGCCTCGTTGTAGGACAGGCTCATATGTTAAGCGGTTGCAACTTGTTCTCCTTAATTTACAACCTCCCTACGGAACTCATATGTATTTTACAGGCTAGTTTCTGATTATGTACAACCTGCCTACGAAGACTCATATGTATTTTACATGCGACGAAGGAGCACTTTTTGTTCTTGTATATATAAATATATATCGGAGAAGTTTACGTAACTTTTATTTACGTTACCTTTGCCTGAAGTCGATCCATTTAATATTTTTATCCATTATATACTTCATACTTAATTTCATTACTATATCTACGTATTTAATCATGATGCGCCGAATAATTTTTCGGCGAAGGAAGCCGTCGAATTTTCTTAAACTACTCAAGGTGAGTAAATATATATATATATATATATATATATATATATATATGAGTGTATATGTCGTCTCGTATATATGTATTCCCGTTTCATGCATATCCTGTCTTTTTAGTTAATTTAAGTTTTTACGATTTCGAAACATTTTGCGATATATATACGTATATTACAGTATATTACATGTTAAGCTTACAACTTTAGCTTGTACTGAGCTAACGAAAAGCTGAATCGAAAAACGGATTTCAGATTCGTGCTCAGCGCCCCAGAAAACCCCTGTATGCATGCTTTCAGCAAATTTTTTCGAAAAAATTTTTTGTTCTCCTTGGTCCCCCCTTACCAAACAAAAATTTAAAATTTTTAAAAATTTTTAAAATTTTAAAATTTTTGAATTTTTGAATTCACCAGCCTCCAGTATGCACCCACACCAAATTTCGAAGTTATTGGTCAAAAAATCAAAAGTTATGGCTGGGGGGAATTGCGCAAGAGACCCAAATGCCTGCCTGCAGTCACTAAGGCAAATCCTTTAGTCCGAAACAAGAGAGAGCCAATGGGACGCGCTGTGAGCGCTCTTACCCATGACGAGAACTAGCCCCTGGAGCTCCTGCCTGGTCTGATTTTTCTCCAAGTCTCATTGTCCTCTGATATGTTCGAGTCCTTATTTTCCTGATATTTTTTAATGGAGTTGTGAGAATTCACTCTTTATCTCTCTCTCGAAGACAAGGACAGGAAGGGCAGAGAAGGAAATGGCGTTCCGGTCCGGGCCAACTCGAGATTCCCGGGCTGTGTCTTGGCTTGATTGGACGAGGACCTCCAAAAGCCTTAAGCTAGGACTCAGATTTGATACGAACATATATAACTGATGACTGCCAAATTTTCCAACGCCTTGTGAGAAATTGTGTTATCATTTTAGTAAGTACATGATCAGACACTTTCACATTTATCTCTATTACACAATTCTGTCCATTTTGGGGCTTCTTTTCGCACGGAATGGCTCAAAACGTGGCCTATTCAAACTGTATGTATGTATATATCTAGTATATGTTCAAAAATGTGCAGAAAACAGACCACCTGATTGTCTGAATTTTTTCTTTGCTATTAATGGTTGGAAAAAACTTAATTTCGGGAGTAAATAAAATATAGTCAGGGGGGGACATGAATAGGGAAGCAAGCCTCTAACTTTTCCTTCGTTTGGTTTTGGAGCGGTTTGAGTATACCATTATGTACCGTGGGCGAATATATATATATACCTATCCAATCGTATATACAAACTCTTATACCTCTCTCAGCTTTAGCGCTAACAGGATTTGTCCATGTTTTTTACCTGAAGATCGGGGGAAAACATGGTGCGGGAAAAATTTTTTACTGGAGAGGCACGTAGGGGAAAACCACTATTATACCATGTGATAGAGCACGTCGAATTATGCCCGCATGCCAATTTATAGTAGCCAAAGTTTGATAGTTGGTTAAATCCTTAGCATTTTGGCCCATTATGGGAGGTCAACTTTGGTCTATACCATTCGAAAGAGCGGGTCATTTTTAGTACATCTGAATAATAAAATATCAGTATTTTTGCAAAAAATCATGTCCAATTGACTTTTGAAAATTTCGTATGTTTAACACGTAAACATTAGGCAAGTTTTGGAAATTTTTGAAATTTTCTTAATTTCTGCAGTTTAAGCATCCTATCACATAGAAAACGTGTTTTCATTGCATTTAATGCCAAACCCGACCTATTTTAGTGAAAAATTAGCAATTTTTGGCGAAATTAGAAAATTTGGCTTGAAATGGCACCATCTCAAATTTGGCTACCTGGGCCACACATAGAAGGTCGAACCTAGGTAAAATCTATATCAAATTGATTAGGAGGCTCTAGAGCTAAGAAATGCATGAATTTTTCCTATGCTGCTAATGGTTAGAAAAAATTTCATTTTGAAGTTTGGGTTTTTTCCCGCACATGGGGTTTTCCCCGCCGAGTCTAGGTCAGCCCCAGGTCGCACCACAGGTACCGAAGCCAAATTGCATACACCATCGTGAAGTTCGAGACATATCCTCTGTGAAACTGTAATCCGTTTTGGGCTAGGTCTTTCCAGTAGTTCAGGGTGACCCCCCCCAAAGTTGACCCTGTCTGACCCCCATGTTGAGACCAAAAATCCCAAAATTTTCAAAGTCCCAAAAAATTTGCTGAGAGGCAGCGGGAGCTACAATAATACACCCTCTAGGGTAGTTTTGGACGCTCTTTAAGATAGGCTATTAAAATCCGATCTAGCTCATATGGGTTACTCACACTGGCGATGGGTTTTTCCCCGCATATCGGATTGGGTATTTTCCGCCGCGCTAACCCCTTTGGTAAGCCCCGGTCTGGACCGGGGTCAACCTTTCGCACACTTTTGTAGATAATCCAAAATTTTTGCAATTGTCACTGTCAAGAAGATATAGATTAATTTCTTACAAATCGTTACATAGTTAGCTCACCGATTTGGATGAAAGCACCAATACGTACATCTTGTAGTAATTTTATGAATTTTATGAATGAAGTTTATGAATTATGCATATACCTGAAATTAAGGAAAAGGAAGGAAAACCTGAATTTTTATGAAATGTTTTTGGAACAGCTTTGCTCACATTCACGCAGTTTTTAACTATATATATATATATATATATATATATATATATATATATATATATATACTTATATATTTATATATATATATTTTCTACAATTCTGACAATTTTTACGTGACGAATTCTTGATCTTAAAAAGATGGCATTTGACCTGATGAGGGATGATTAAGTTGAAGCAACGTAGCATCAGTTTAAATTATTCCTTTCTGTAGAGGGAGGTTTGAATTCCTGTCGGTCCAACTCAATTTCCGGTTTCTGAGAAATTCCTGATAGTTTTTTGAATTTTTCATTGCCAGTTTTTGGTTTTGACCTTTTTACCAGAAAATTAGGTTCTTCCTTGTGAATTTGTGAAGTATTTAAGCAAAGGTGCCTGTCTGCATATATACTGGCCAGTTGTCTTCAACTAAGAGTGCAGGGGCAAATGTTAGTAGACTCGTTACCGTTTATCCGGTTTGTGTTATATTGTACGCATATATACATTAACATAGGGCCGGGTCCTGGGGGGCCTGTCCCAGAAAATTTGGAGGGGGCTTGTACCTTGAACTGAAATTACGAGGGGGGGCTTGTACCTCAAGAATAAATTAGTGAAATTTTTCGAAAAATTGACGCTAATTTTATTAGGATTGGCGATTTTTTTGAACTTTGCAACAAAATCTTCAGTTTTCACAAGAAATTTCAAAATTTTGGACGATTTTTATCAAAAATTAAAAATGATACCTAAAAAATACCGGCGAAGCTGGAAATTTTTTAGTATTTCAGGGTAAAAACAAATTTTTTCTGGCCACTTTTGCTTATATATATACCCCTTGCCCATTTTATCGTTACCCCTTGTCCCCGACTGCGGTAGGGCTTGTACCTTGTCCGGGTTGGGGGGGCCTGGACCCCCCTGACCCCCCCGTGTTAACCTATGATTGTACGTTTAAAAAGTTGGATCTTATGAAGACACCTTCCCCCCACCCAGTCTTGTAGGTCATGTTTTCCGCTTTCATCGTACTGAGTTCAAGTTTGGCAACAATTTTTGATTTCACGAACACGAAATCCGATTTTTGTCAAACTTTTTTCTATACGCTAGGGTGTATATTATATACGTATATATATAACATATTATATATATATATGTATATATATTATACACCCTAGCGTATAGTATATATTATACTATACGCTAGGGTGTATATTATATATTAGGGATGCACCGGGGCCTGGCCCCGGCCCCGGTAGTCAGGCCCCGGTACCGACCGGGGCCAAAAATTAGCAAAATGAATTTGAATTTTCGAAAGTCAAAAAGTGTTACAAATCGTTTGTTTTCACGTCGATATTAACGAAAACAAGGATAGTAACGGTTGTATATCAAAAACTTGTTGCAAAATGTAAATTTTCCAGAAAATTTTCGATTTGGACCCCCAATTTCCAGGGCCGGGGCCACGATGAGGCCCCGGGGCCCCGGTAGTGGCGGCCCCGGTGCATCTCTAATTATATATATATATATATATATATATTATATATATATATACCAGGGTATTTTTTAGGGATTATTTTTTGGGAAGGGCTCCCCGGGGGGGCCCCGGCCCCGGGGCGGGGGGGGAGGAAGAAATTTTCGGGGGGGAAGATTTTTTGCAAAAATGAGCTAAAAATTGGTATTTTTTGGCGTATATATTTTACACGTAGAAAGGAAAAAATTTCTCAAAAATGCCAGGATTATAGTCATTTTTACGAAAAAATCTCCGGCGAAGCCGGGAAATTTTTGAAAATGTGCCTATTTTTGGCAAAAATTTGGGCCCCCAAAAATCCCGGGCAGGGAAACAAAAATCCGGGGGGGGGGCGATTTCGGGGGGGGAAGGCATTTTCGGCGGGGGAGGTCAATTTCGGAGGGGGGCCTGGCCCCCCTGTAAAAATACCCTATATATATATATATGTATATAACTCTAGAACAAAATGTGCACTTTCCAGTTCAATGATTACGTTTATATATATTCTTCTATCATAAGGATGGTGAAGAGCATGGAAATAAAATTTAGTGGTTTTTTGGCAAAATTCAACATTTTTTCGGATGTATATATTTTTTTATTTTCTTGGAAACCAGGTCACCGAGTCAAGTCTAAGTGACCCCGGCTCCATTACCGATGCCAATATATAATTTGTACATTATTATGCATATTATTATATATATATATATATATATATATATATGTAAATATGTATATATAGATACACAAGTGTGTCCTACATTGGTTCTTTTTCAATTTTTTATCATTAAAAGTCTGAGTCCGTCTTCCCTGTTTAATGAGGAGGTGGATTTTTTCGTTCCCAGGGGACAGTAATCTTTTCCAACTTACCCATACTTATTTTGACTACTAAATATATTATATTATACACACGTATGCATACATATGTCTAGAATTCCTTTTATATATAGATTTTTGTGTTTCTACCAGCTTCGCCCTTTTTTCATATTTGATATTCGCGTCGCACTGTTAAGTTTATTCTAAGAAGATATTATATATATATATATCATA
>JASAND010016354.1:0-38701 GCA_030248195.1 Trissonchulus latispiculum | reverse complement strand
GGTCGGATTTGACTGAAAATCTTGTGGAAGATATCCCTGGTGAATTTAGGTGAATCTTGAGCGTAAACTGAAGCCGGTTGAAATTGCTTTTGTAGGTTAATTTGGTGGTCTGAAGTGGGGGGGGGACGGACCAAACCCACCGGCACAATAAATATATAATTCCGACAGCCCAAGACAGTTGAACTAATCTTTTTTGGGAACAAGAATTCCTTCTCCCCCTATTGCTTAGTTCATACATTTCTGTATTATCCTTTACCTTGAAATTTTGGCATCAGTTTTTTGTAGCACCTTCTTTGAATAATGGTCTTTGTGTCTTCTTGTGGTGTATATATATGAATGTGCCAGATAGTATTGGACTTTGATTAATCTCTCTTTATCTACTTTGATTCCAACTTTTCTAGTGCTATAAGATCTGATATCACTATTTTACTTAATCGAATAGCACGATGTCTCCAGCTCATAGATTCATCTTTGCTTCATCGTTTTTATCAAGAGTTACGGTATATAACAGTTGTCCTTCACTGGTTGGGAGCGTTGGATAGGTACAGTGTAATTTAGCAGTTTCTCCTACACAATTTAATTTCATCAGCATTTTCCAATAAATTTTCATTTTCTGACCATTCTTTTATATAGGTTATGAAATTTATTTTGAAATTTTTCTGTTTGTCGGGTGGGGTGCTCGTTTACAATGACAAGCGCGTGTGCGCGTGATTTCTTTTGGTCTTCCCTGCTCTGGCTCTGGTCGTGATGAATTGGCAAATGCTGGCAACACACCTGCCTATGAAAAACGACGATCGGTGTGGAAGAAAGAAATATATACCTACCTTTCTAAACATATACGTATGCGTATGCTTTATACGGAAGCTTGAAATTTACAACGACCAAGCGACTGTCGCAGATAATTCATCTCTTCTCCTTTTTTCTTAATAAATTACCTTTTAGCATTTTATCATTTTCGTGTCCCTCTACCTAAACTTGTACCTAGGTACTAGGTAGTCTTTTCGATCTTCTATTCTACCTAAGCAGTAAGCCTACTTTAAATCTTTCCACTATATATATATAATGTATAAACTATAAAGTTGTCGCTATCATTGCTGTTGTCAGCTTGATTTTGCGTACGTAGGATATACTGCAAGCAGGACTACGCAAAGTAACTGCATTAATTTATGGTTGGTAACCAACCTGTCGGCATTAGTTTTGTGTCTTTCTGAAAGTTGATCATTGTTTATCTATAGATGCGACAAAGTAGATGTAGCAAACTTTTAGAGTTGCAATACTTTGGTTATAAATTATTTTGCCTGTTGCCAGCTTCTGCCTAGCTCCTTCCTTGCTTACCTCTGCCGATTTCTCCAGAATAAACTACATACACTACATACAGAGCGTTTAGTTCAGTTTCTTATTTTCCATTTACCTTGTTTACTTTATTTAGGTATAGTAATGGTATACTGAGTTAAGGTTGTTGGTTGAATTTTGGGCGGGAAGGATGCTACGTTTCTGTTATGATGGAAATTGAAACTTTGTTAAGAAATTTATGAGCCTGTTTACTTTGTCTGAAATTTCAAGAATTTACCAACTTTTATGGGGTCATAATCTTAGTATATATTTTTATTTTTGTGGCTTTTACTGAGACTAAGTGAAGCGACCTCTGCTGTCAGAGCACGAGTTTGCAAATATATATCTGCTAGTGATTAATCTACTGACATGAATACAGTCTCCTCTTACAAATAGAGCCGCTTTTTGTTACCAAATTTTTTCTTACTGCTTAGAAGGCCAAGGTTTCGACATATTTTCGTTAATTTGACCTAATTTTAACATGTTTGGCTACTAAATCTGCTTGTTTTTCGATAAAAGTTAACGTTTTTATGGCTACAAAGATATTGACCTGCAATCGTTATTTAGTAAAAGTTCCTCTTTCTCAAATTGTTATGTTCGATAATGTGCACCCCCCTCCCCTATAACTTGCCAACGGTTTCCAGCTCTTAATATTTTCCTGGGCACTCAAACTTTACACCCAACCCTGTATTTTCACCCGGGTTTAGTCAACCCAGTAGTGATAATATCGACTGATTAGGTATTAATCGCGTTGGATTCATGTTAAGAGCTTTAGTAACATTAACCGGAAAGAACATGTGTACCACACACTTGTAAGCGTTAAACACATTGACCGGATTTACTCCCAGACGTCATAATTCAACCTTTTACACATTTAGTTACGCAGTTTTATCATTTCTTGGGAACCGGGTCCTTCAGTTTGGCCTTAAACTCTGCCCAAGAACGATTTTCGAAAAAAATGGCACAGAAAGAGGGAGAGAGAGAAAGTGATGTAATTCGATTCCCCTTTCCAGCTTGTTTCCCCCCACACAATATTCGTTGCTGGCCGGCCAATGCCAAACCCATTATATACCTTTCTGTCTTTTACCTTAAGCACTTTCATCACTCTAAAGGCCAGAAAATGTTTTTCTGGTGATGATGTTCGATGGAATTTTATTTTTTATATTTTTGAGGTTTGTTGAGGTTCTGCAGGAGGTTTTGGCTTGGTTTTGTGGCACTCCCCCTTTGTTTCTTGGATTTTTTATTTTATGCGGGCAATTTCTTTTGGAACGGGTTGGTTTTTAACAAAGTTTATGTGGCTGGTTTGTAATGAATTTCGCTTCCGTTCCCACCACCACCCACGAAGCCGCCCCGCCCCCTGTGCAGCTTGGCTTAAAATCACATCAGAAGGTGTGCCACCATATGAAAGTTTTGAGTTTGAATTATTTATTTTTTCAAAATATTGTATAATTTCTGGTTGTAAGCAAAGGTTTTAGTAAAGTTTCTGATAAGTTTGCTCATAATAGCTGTATATACACATATTGATAAATTTTATGCTTTTGTACTTGCTTTTTGTGCTTTAACTAGCGCAGTCATTTTTTGACATTTGATGGATTGGTCGTAGCGAAATAGGGTTGATTTTTACGGTCTCTGTGTTTGTTTAACGGTTTTCAAAAACGACTTGTCGGAAAATGTTATTTTAATTGCGTATCTTTAGTCTCTCTGTGTAAACTTTACTTACACACAAATGTAAAGTTTGATTGAATCTGTCCAAACTTTGCTCTCATTTTAATTTTCAATTAAAAGAATTTGTTTGGATTACAGCTGAAAACTTTTTTCCGCTGAAATCTTCCACTAACGCTGCCAGCGCAGTCGTTTGCACTCTGTCCAGGTACTGAATTGACTGTTTTATTACGTAACAGACTGTGTTGAACACTTCCATAATATTTTGGAATATTTTAAATAAAGAGACGCTGATCTTATCTTTCGGCCTGTTTCCTGTATATTTAAGTCTGTTATGGGCATATTTGATTAAATTGGTAGTATTCTAGTTTAGTGAAAGTCAGTGAAAACCAACTAATATTTTTTATAATTTTATGCTCAATTCAGTTTTATCCTGTCCTGTATATATCGCCCGTCTGTCTGCTCATGCACTTTCTTGTCTAGGGGAGAGGATTGTTTCCTGATTAATCCTCGCGGAATGGTTATTGGATGGTCCAAAAGGCATTGTTATTTTGGTAGAATGCAAGCTGAGGCTCAGGGATTTCAAAAATTTTATGGAGTTTTAAAACTCAAATTGGAATTTTTTAACTTTTCCGGTTGATTAGGTGATGCTGACAATGTCTTCTTCTGTTGCATCGATATCTGAAAATACTTCCTGAGACATGTACAGCTGTTCTAAACTGTACAGATCAAAGGATGACGCAATCTATATACGTACTCTACGAGCCATGTCGACTGCCTAGCTTATGTGCGACATGTTCCTTTGATATTTACCCTACAGTTAAAGATGCCGTACAGATCGTAAGAAGCATTTTCAAATAAAATTTAAAAAATTAAAAATTTTTGAAATCACTGAGCCTCAGGAAACTTACTCCTAAAATGCTAAAAGGTTGGACCACCCAATAACCTCTAAAGCAACCGATTTGATTCTAGGGGAGGGGAGAAGTTCCGTCATTAGATTATTTTTATGCATAATATCTCAAAATGAGAATATTGACCGAATTTGCAGTCTGTCTGACTGTGACTGCTTTATTATTTTAATTCCTTATTGCACTTAAGCAACCTTGCCCCTTTCCTTGATGACAGCTGGTTTTTGGGATGATAACAGATTTTCACGTCAAGTAATCTTGATGCATGCCCGTCCATAAAAGGGGCCCTTAAATGTGGTCTTTAGAAACATTGAGAAAAGATTTGATGACTTTAACGTGTATACTCTTACGTAAGCATTTTATTCATCAAAATTTTTATGGGGTCCAACAGCTGAAAGGGTTCTTGCTTTTGTGAACGTTTTCGGTTTGCTGTTATGTAATAAACAGCGCACACATGGGCTGAAGTTTTCCGGCATTCTTTCTCTGTTGTTTTGAATGGATTCGGTTTTATGTGAAAATAAAATTTTTATAGGGTAAACTCAGGAGGGTTGTAAGTTGATATGATGAATATTGGAACCTGAATGAAGCATTTATTCTTTTAGCGGGGCATCCGATTTGAGATAATGTCAGTTAAGCATATTACCCTATTTTGTTTCGTTGTTATCAATCCTGTTTTGGGCTTAATCTTTAATCCGGATTTTGTCCACTCCGCCGTATATATATAGCGGCAGCAATGACACTGAAATTGCTAGAAATTAACTTTTCAATAGTAGATTAAGATGAGCAAATTTTTTTCTGGGCGAATTGCCTATTCTAGCATTTTATCTACGTACTTATTGTGTCAAGTTTTTTGTCAATTTTATGTCTCCTTCCTATATGCATAGATCACATCGTTTAGAACTTTGCGATTTGAACCTAGGAATCATCAATAAAGCTGAATTTATTTAACTGACAATTGATTCCTATGTACTGTCTTTGATTACGTAACAGGAGGCCATGAATATGGTGCTACAGCTAGAGGCGGTTTTTGCCAACAGTTTTCGCTTCATTCCCACATGTAGTCCGGACGAGCCCGATTCCACTAGTAGTCCCAGCTGTTCTCCCTCGCCAGAGACTAGTCCCGAATGGAATGGCTGTCGACGAACCTTTAGCTGGGTTTGGATAGGTAGGTGTATATAATTAATGATATCTATTGAATAATCCGGGCTTATATGTAGCTATTACCTACCACATACGTACATGTTAAATGCGGTTGAGAAATGTGCGTGATGACTTATGATTTGTCGACAGTGTTTGATGTTGTGGTGTTCAACAATCAGGATTGAATGTTTTGTGTACATTTTTACAGAAAAGAGTCTATCAAAACGTCTGTTGATTTTAAAGAACTTTAGATGATATGTCGTTTATAAGCTTTCATCTGATTTTCTGTCGAATCATACTCTAGCCCTGTGCTGTTCCTGTAACGATTTGCGGCACAGTTTTGTGCTGGCCGTCCAAAGAAAATTGCGTTCTTGATACAGCCAGAATATATACCCGCACACCGTTGTGTTTGTTCGATGTATATATCTCGTGGAAAACTCAATTCATTTTATTATTTTCATTTTCATCATAAAAACTATTCAGTGCATAGATGTTAGTTCTGTACTGGATGAGCCTTGTGTATAATTAATTTGGCAAAAATTATTTATCCTTTGTAGGAGGAGACAAGGTGGGATTTTTCGGTATCAGTCGGTTCTTGGTGGGCTGGAATTTAATATTGGCACTCTACGGCTGTGACACCTGGAGCGCATGGAACAGTCTTTTTTAATAAACGCTTATTGTCCTGCCCGGTACATATATACCTACAATACTTATTGCACATACGTACTTTAACACATAGCAGGGATTGAATTGAATTATATTTACGCCTCTCGTTGTTTCCTTCAAGTGTTTCTGTGTGCAAGAGTATCTAATAATTAGGATAGAATGGGAGAGGCAGCATCTGGTCTGGCTTAATTTGGAATTAGGCTCAACCTACCATGGCCAGACCTGGTACGACCTTAGGTTATGTGGTAAGTTGCATGTGAGAGTTGTTTAGTCTTTGTGTGGGATCTGGTGACTCCCTATATTTTAGTTTAGATTCTCGGTGACTGGGATTTTAAGGCTTTGAGGCTTTCTGTCTGAAGTCTGACTGTGCTTTGAACTGAATGGATAATTATGACTAGGTATGATTACATAGAAGGAGGAGGAGTTAGCACTTACTCTTAGTGGCCGGGTTAGATGTTACCTACGTAAGACACAAGCCGCTCTGTATCTAACCAGATTTATGCCGTTTGCACAGGGTTGGTTTGAAATCTTTTTGGTGTAGCTTGGCTTTGGAGTCGTGCGTGACTGTTTTGCAGAGAATGAGTCAGCTTTGGAACATGGTTACCTTCACATGTTTTTTGTCCATCTTGCATATCTGTATAGAGACTACAACATCTACAGTTAGTGTGAGTATAGTATACCAGTTTACCTGAACTGTGTGAGGTGTAATGCATTTCATTCGAATAATTGCATCAGTATTCGATCAGTGGTGGATGAATGCTACGATATTCTAGAGTTGGCTTATTTATTGTGCTTTATTAGACGTGTTTGCTTAGTTTTATACTTAATTTGTGATGCACAGTTAACATATAATCTTTTTGTCTAACAAATTTTTTTACAAGCGGACTCTTTTGTTTCAGAATCCGAGGCAAGCGAATGCTGTCGTTGGCTGAGAGCTGCTGGATTTCCTCAGTATGCTCAGATGTATGAAGGTAACCCCTTTTTCTTTATTTTGATTAATTTTAATAGCCCTTTAGAGTTATTTTGAGTATCTTATTTAGTTGCAAATTTGACTTTCTGCAAGGTAGAATGACTGAAATGGGGCTCTTTATCCATTGGCAGTTCACATATGCTCGTAATATGGTTAAATTGCCAGGTACATAGGACGTAATCTCTTTCCACGTCAGTCCTGCTCGTTTCCTTGACAGTTGCGTTCCGTCTCAATTAGAGGATTTTTATGATTGGTGATAAATTTTGATTTTATGAGTTGTTGAAATATATACCCCCTCCTCTCTATGTCCAAATTCTACATGAAATATTAATCATCGTGAAGCCTCTTTTCAAATTACCTGATCGTATTATCGGATGACCTGAAAGCACCCGCCAGCACCTGCTGTTATTTGATTCGCCATATTTTGGAACACATTCCTTTTCTCCAATTTCATCTCATTTTCTTTCTGTATATCAAAACTCTTGTTAAAATGCTGATTTATGAAGGGTTTTCGTCACAGTTTTGAGTTCCAAACAACATGACCTAAGTAAGCTGTTCAGGAACTGTTAGAGTGTTATAGGCAACAGCTAGCTTGTCTCATTAGGCTGGTGTCTTGTTTAGTTTGTCTTGCCATAAATTAGTTCGATAGCACAGTGGTTTCGCTTTGCTATTCATACAACTGAAAACAAAACTTTTGTACAAGTTATTACTAAAATATTTGCCAGGCCAGTTCCTAGCGAAGATTTCGTCTGGTAAAATGTGTAGATTTTCTATTTATTGTTGTTGCAAAATGTTAAACTAAACTAAAAGTTCTATATTCAAAGGTTTTTCACTCATTTTCAAACAGCGCAGGTATGTATTTGGATGGCTGACTGAATTATAATTTTAAATTCCCTTTGGTTGTCTTTGGATAATACAAGATTATAAACGAAAGAAAGAAGGATGTCACTACAGCACCTCCGACCCGAAAAATTCCTTAGGTCTTTTGCTCTGATACTAAAATATTCGAAAAATGTCCGTTGCAACAGGTTTTTCGCATGTTGTTATTTGATCACATTTCCATTTGTAATACTTGTGAGTTAATTAATTGGAAAAACTAATTGTATTGCACTCACTTAACCTTTTGCTCCGATGAAAAAGCTTGTTTCGCTTGAAATTATGCGTATACTTTGGCGATAATGTCATTGCATTAATCAGAGTTCTGGTCTTCAAGCGATACAGAGATGAACTCGGGAACAGATGGTCGGATTTCATTAGTATATATCAAAATGTTAGGTAATTTCTGTATGACAAAAGGTTTGTGGGTTGTTTGCTCAGCCTTTGTTCCTTTTCCGATTTTCTCTCTCTCCGTCTTCTCTAACCTTCCATGTCCTGTCTTTGATACCACCCTTCAAGTGGGGGGATAAAGGAAGGGGGTTGGAGTGGGTAGAAAGATCAAAACAGATTAGCAGTTGTTACATAATGTCGTTGATGTCATTCACAGTGTCAGTGTGTAGATTACGTAATCAGTGCTTAACACAGAATGAGAGTCTACACACACTTATGTATGATAAAGGCATATCTTTTTGTTTCATAAGCTTTCCTTTAGGCTTCAGCGTTCAACGGGTTGATAAATAAATTTCAACTTGCTAGTGCTAATGTTTGATGACTTTACAGAGTGTGGCGGGGATTATATATCTTGGATGTCTAGTAGTTTATTTGTGAGGGAGAGGATTGTTTTTATCTTTCAAATATTTTCTAGAATTCAGCCAACTCTCTTCCCCTTGCCACCCCCTCCATTTTTGAGCATATCCTCTCGTGTAGGTATTTTCTGAAGACAAGATGCAGTATTTAATGACAAGTCAAGCTGTTGCATATTAGCTGATTTTAATTCCTTTATTTATTGTGATAGCTTCTAATGAATAACACTCTTGCAATGTTTTTTTCAGAATACCAGTTTCCGTTGGATATTTCGGCCGTTCAGAAAGATCACGAATTCTTGGATACTGATTCATTGCAAGCACTATATCGGTATTTTTTCTGGTTACTACTTACTCCTTAATTCCTTTCTGATTAATTGGGTCGTAATTGGCCTTATATACATAATTAATCCAATTACTGATGACGTGCCAATTTTTGCCTAATGATTGGCTCAGGTAGGTTAGTTTCCAGTTTCCTTGTTTCTTCACTTCAGGCCTCTGTTTATTTCTTGTTGTTTCCAACGTTCTCAACGGCCGAGCAAAACTAATGAAACTGTTTTCCCAATTATACTCATGAGCTTACAGTCTTCCCCTCCCACCCTCACCCACTGTAAGATGCTTTGAATTTAATCTCTGAGAGTTTGCTAATTAGTTAGTTAGTTGCCTATATTCTTTTGTCAAAACAAATCACTTTGCTACTTACTTCCGTAAATTTTACTCCTAGCAAATGTAGCGTTGACAAACTGTTTATTATTACATAATGCGTGACTAGCTGAGGCTACTGGGAAAAGTTTGAGGACTAAAGTCTATACTCTACAGTACGTCCCTTGAATTGCTATCATACAAAATGAACTTGTAGTAAAGTTTGTGCTGGCAATGAAGTGAAGGTTTGAAAACCATTAAACCAAATTGTTCTAGGAGAAATGTTTGCAATAATAAACTGAAACAGTATGTAACTATCTCAATTTTAAGCAAACTTTTGTTCAAACTTTTCGTCACGGTCAATAAATTTTTCCAATTAGAAACTGGGATTGCACGCACTTTGTGTTGGTTTGTTAAATAGATTGTTAAAAGCTATAAAACGTCTGATGCACAAATGGGCCTTTTATTGTCATTGGTCGTGACTTTTTCTCCCTCCACGAATTGTGGTTTTATTACCGCAGCACCTTTTGTATTTTTCGATTTATAATTTCCTAGCCTTTGCTCGTTTTTTGTGTTGTATACACGTCACCTTCTATTGGGTTTTTAGGTTTTTAACAAAGCAAACTATTGCTTTGCATGTTTCTATCTTTTTTTTAATTTTTGAAATAGGTATTTTCTTGACAGGTATAATATTGTTCAGTGTAAATGACTTTTTGGAAAATTTCTCCAAAAATTTGAGTCAAAATGTTGTTTTTCAGCCTTAGCTCTGATCTAGTAATACCGCCGGGTTTTGTGCAGACTAAAGGCTACCAAAATTTCAAGTCTGTTTTTCTATTTAATTCCATTAAATATACGTATATTTTCTTCAGTAAATTACAGTGAAGGATTAGTCTCCTATGACTTCTATCAGCTTCTCCCTCTTCCAATGATTTTAATTGGAAATTTGGAACATGTGTCAGAAATATTAGATATTAAGAAAGTGGTTTGAAAAGTGAAAAATCTGGAAATGTCAGAAATTTGGCAATTTTTGGCAAACAAATTAGACAACTGAGTCCTTGTGTTACCAGTCTTTTTAGTTATTTGCTCTAATATCAATTGATTTGGATTGATTGATTGATTGATTGAATTGATTGACAATATTAGCAGCGATGGAACCGGGTCACCGGGTTAAGAGCTTCGACCCGGTCTTGACCTGGTTTTCCTAATTTACTAGAAATTTTAGAAATTTTTGGCTTAACTAAGATTTTAGGTCTAATTTTTATATGCTGTACGTACAAAATTGGCAAAAGTTGTTTTAAAATTTATCTTCCACTTCAAATGTTCCGCAGCGTCAGATTCTTTCGTTCAATCTGGTCTCCATACCTTTTTATCACATTAGTTTGCCATATTCTGGCTTATCTCTAGGCCCAAATGGGGTGGAGGCTCGAAGTTCCCCTTCCCCTATGGTTCGCCAAAAATGGAGGGGTATATTTTGAAAACAATGGCGATTTTTTACGTTTTTGTGCAAAAATTGCCTGAAATCGCTATAAAATGACAAATTTTAAGCTTTGTTTTTGAAGCTGAAATAGCGAAAACTAAAAATCCGGGGAAGCCGAAAATTTTTTGAAAATTTAAGGTAAAGATGGTAAAATTTGGTAATTCTTTGGGTTATGGGGGCTACATTTCATAAGCTGGGAGACACCAAACGAGGGAACGGCCACCACCCACCTCACCCACCCCCAGTAAAAATAAGCCAGACATTATTGTACTGCATTAGATGTGTTTAGATGGAAACTATTCTTTTGCAAATTATTGCTACCAACAAAGTAAATATTGAATATTGATTAATTTTCGCAATGTAGATAAAAACCAAATTTCAAAAATCCCTAACTTTGGTTTAAGGTTTTGTTTCTGCTAAGTAGTGCATACTGCAAATATTTTAGGCGAACAACTTATTGGTTTTGGCAACTTTTATACTTTTGTTTACTACAAAATGACGCTGTCTAATTTTAATTTTTTTCATAAACCATGAAATGTTCATCAGAAGCATTAGGTGGTGAAGCATGGAAGCAAAAATTAGCTGTTTAAGGGCAAAATCCACAATTTTCAGATATTTTGGTTTTTTGGAAAACCGGGTCACCAGGTCAAGTCTAGGTGACCCGGTTTCTATCGCTGAAATTTTGTCAACATCAAGAAAATGAGGTAAACGCGGGCCAGCTGGCGGATCCACGAAGGATACAAGGCATTATTATTTCAAGTTATATCTCCATGAAATTTTGTCAACATTAGAATAAAGTAAGTGCTAAGCTAAAAATCCGTCACGCTACAAGCTTATTTGAGATTTTGGTTTAACAGTGAAAACTGTCACTCATATAGGCAGAGTTGCACCCAAGTGCAGCGAGTTGTTCACGGATAAAAGTGTGTTACAGTTGTTAGTTGTACGTACGTCTCTTGTGGAACTTGAAACTTATGTACTTAGTTACACTTGAGGCAAACGTTAAGACGGAGGGGGCATCATAAGTTCGGAAAAAATGCAAACTGATACTTTTCAAGTTTGTACGTTTTACATATATATAAATGTTCCACATTTCTAGGGTGATAACAAGCTAAAATTTCAAATTTTAAATTTATATATATTCCCCAATTTCTCCCCTTCCTTTCCCCCTCTGCCGCTCAGTTCAAGCTTGACGGAAAGGAAAGTGAAGTTTCCAGCTATTTGTGTTGAAAAGTTTTGAGCCCAGTCTATCTGTCTGTGTCTGTGTTAAGAGATGCTTTTGAATATTTTCGAGTTGTTTTGTGCAGTGATTTCTGAAAAGTTGAGAGAGATTTTGAATGGCATTTTGACGGCCCTCTTTTCGCATTCTATTCAATAGACACAGGCGCCCGTTTCACACATTCTCTTTTTAACACTTTCAGTCCGGGGCTTTAGAATTGAACGTAACAATACCCCTGCAACCACTTACGTACATGCCTTTTCCTCGCCTATTCACCCCAAGTTTTGTTTGCCATTTTGTCGGCTGCAATTGTTCCTTTTGCAGTCTCTCCCGGGTGTCCTGGGTTTTTTGCAGATTTGCAGTTTTGCAGGTTGAGTTTGTTTTGCCTGATAAGTGACTGGGCGGCCTCTTTAGTCTGAACTGAACATCAATTTTTTCCTCCCAATTCTCTTTTAGTGCCTGATTTCTTTTGACCGCTTACGTACTTGCAGCTTAAATTCTGTTGAACTAATTTTTGCAGTATCTGATATTACAAAAGAGTCTTTATTGACTGTGATCAGGAAAAACATTCCTTGCCTCATTATTGTATTGTACTACTGGAGAGATATACGTATTAACTGACTCTATCTGTCCATTCATAATATGCCTGGAAATCATTTACGTCGTCGTTGTCGCAATCGGCGTCCCTATAATGCTTTGGTAACGTTGGGCGATTGCTTTAGGCGCCTTCACACGCTGAACAAATGTGCCATGATGAAGTTGGATAATGTGCTCAGAAGACAGGTCTGTTTTAATTTAGGGTCCTTTTATATGTTTTTGTTATTATTTTTTGATTTCCGTAGCGTTTCTTTCTATGAACTGTTTTTATGCTTCAGTCTAAAGCACTAAGTTAAGAACTACACTATACTTGATCACAATAGACCAGGGTCACATGAAATTGGACGCCCAAGCTGATCTTTAAAAGGATGAAAGCAGAGGATGGGCGTAAACCCGAAATGAAAGATTCCCTGATTAATAACATCGGGTTTTGCCATTTATGGCATATATTGACTAAATTTGATATCATAGTAACCGCTTTGTTTTTCGCGATCTTCTTATTTTTCAATTTTGCATTGAAAATTTTGCGTTTTCAAAATTCATTTTTATTTGTATTTCAGAAGGATGAAGACAGTGAGGATGATGACGATGTGGCCCTGAGTAAGAAGTGGCAATACCATCGTTGGTCGCGGACCTGGAGTCGGGTTCCTGGCGATCAACGAGATGACATTCCTACCGATAGTTCCTCTCCCAGAAACGCCAACGAGTACGATAGGTAGGCATAGAAGGGTGCAAACTGAAAGTTTATGTTAAGTGTAGTGTGAAAATGTATAGCTTGAGCTGTAGCTTAATATTTAGGCATACTTCTGGCATTTTTTAGGGATTTGAAAGTGGGTGGGGGCGAGCCCAAGGTATAAATTTACCTAAATTTTTAGCGATAAAATTGCATGTTTACATGTTTGCAATTTGCATTAATTGCTCAAGAACTTATTTTTTCTACACTCGGGCGACCTCCAGAAAAGTTTGTGGGCCGGGGCTTGCCAAAAAGCGGGAGGGGACCAAGGCCGCACCCAGGGGGGGGGGGTTCAAGGGGTCTAGACCCCCCTTTTGCGATGACAAAATGGGAAATTTTTGCTATTTTTATGGCAAAAGCTGCTATTTTTAAAAAATTTTCGCGCCTTCGGCGCGATATTTCCGTTTTTGCAAGAAATAAAGGTCCAGTGTACTGTTTTTGGGCAAAAATGCAAAATTTCTTCAACTTCAGGGGGGCTTCGCTCTCCAGACCCCCCCCCCCATTGCGTTTTACCTTGGTCCACCCCCTTTTCAAAATCCTGGGTGCGGGCCTGGGGGGGGACGAAAGTGGGAGGCTCCGAAAAGTGGAGGACCCCTCCACCCACCCCCAGTAAAAATGCCAGTACTTAGGTTTGGTATTAACGAGACGCGCAAATACTTACTTCACCAGAGACTATACTTCTGTATGTCTGCATATTTTTATCAGGTTTGATCTTCTTCATCTTCTTCTTTGACTGTAAGCTTGCCTCTTTTATTCCGGCAATTATTCTGTTAATTTCAGTGTGGTAACCAGCGGAGACAGTCTTGAAAAGCCATGGTCTCATCATCAACAGATGCAGCCAAAGCATCCTAGCAACGGAGCCTCCTATGAGCCCAACAATAACAGCTATAAACTGAAAGATCAGAACGGTGTAATGGTTGGCTCCCCAGGTATGGGTAACGGGAACGGTCACCCTCAGGTCGGTTGGCGCTCCAAGCGTGCTGGCAGCGTCCGGGCCGATCTCTGCGGCGCTCCGACGCAACCGGCCAGTCCGTATCCCGGCCAGTCCGAGGACCCGGACGATTTTTCCAGACCCGGCGCTGGCCTCCTGATCCGTCGATCCAACAGCGAACGGATCAAGGATCGAGCCAAGGCCATGCTGAAACGGATGGAAATTCGGCGACGGATGAAACCGAAAGCGGATCCAACGGATCCTGCGGGTGGAGATGATCGTGAAATGCCACTGATCAGTGCTCCTGTTCTGGTCAGCTACCAGTCCGCCTCCCCGCCCACGATGCGGGTGGTCCGGCTGGGTCAGGCGCCCACCGGTGAACTGATCCTGGAACCCCATCATCACCATCATCCTCAGAAACCGATCAGCACTGCCCCACTGGTTCGCAGACGGGTTCAGTCCAAGCCGCTGGACCCGCCCGTCCCGTCCAACGTCAGCCTAGACCAGCAGGTGGTCGTTCAGCGACGCAGCAGTTCGGTGGAAGTTCGTCGTTCCAACCACCTGCTGGGTCGCCATGAAGACCACCCGCAGCGCCTTTCACCGGTTCCAGGCCCTGATCTGGACAGTCACCGTCCGGAGGGGCGACACTCCTCTAGTCATGTCCCGTCTGATGTGGATCCGGCTGCCAGGCGTCCGCATCGAGCCAGTACCGGATATGGTGGCGGTGGGGCGACCCGGCATCATTCCCTGCAGCCTAGTCGAATAAAAAGTTAGTTTTGGTTTGTCAGCTTTGAGTTTTTTATTCGAATTTTAATTTTTTTAATTTTTGTGTAGTAACTTTCCTGTAGGATCGTGGAATTTCCTTTCTTTCTTTCTGAGTTAATCAGTCTTTAGTACAGTGCTTACATAGTTCTGAAAATGGAGTATATTCATTTAGCCTGGCATATTTTAGTGGGGCCCTTCTTTTCGGTTCCTTTTCTACTTTCATCCCCTCCCCAATTGTCGTGTCCTCATCCACTTTTTTGGCGGTTTCCATAAGTTTTCGAGGTCAAAGTTTCGAAAACGGTTTTCAATTCTTAGCCAGCTTATGAATCTATGAGCTGGTTTTAAGCTTAAAAACAGTGACTTCTGCATTTTACCTTAAAATGCTAATTTTTCAAATAAAATTTAGCCATATTTGCGCCTATGCACTCCCCGCATTTTCAAAACTCAATAAAATACTAGTTAACGAAAGCCATTTTTATTTCTGCGATTTCTGAGCACTGATTAAGATGTTTGTTTTATTTAAGTTTTTGATTGGCGGTGCTGCCTACTTTAATTGTATTTAGCAATCCATAATTGAATTAGGCCTAAAAACATAATTGAATTTTATTTCTATTAAGCGTCACTTTGTTGCAATTTTGACTGTGAAATATTACGTGCGAATGGAAGCAAATATTCCCCCTGGTGTAAAATAAGTTCATCACCATAATTATAATACAACACAGTCTTTTAAGTGCACATTCACACAGTGTTTGTTAGATTGTCATCAACAGTGTAATAGTTACTCTAAAAGTTGTACTTACGAAGTTGTGCACTGTGGCCTCATTTTGTGCCGCCTACTTATTGTTAACTCTGAACAAGAAGAAGAAGGAAAGAAAAGGAAAGAAAAAGCTAGAGAGACAGAAGTACTAAGAAACAATCAACGGACAATAGAGTATATGGCCAATCTTACACAATATGCTGATTGCAGTTCTGTGGATGTCAAATAGTGTGTTAACTCGGTCTTGCCACTCTGTTATTTGGGTGATCATAATAACCACTTTAGTAGGTAGTTGCAAACTTGGCTTAGTTTAGGAACACTTTTGTTTGTAGGGCTGTGAAATGATTCTGAGTGCTATATTTAGGCTTCATTTCACCCAATATTAGCGACCATTTATTTATTTTGCCAGCGGCGACTTGCCTTAGAATACTATTTCGTTGATGTAGCTGTAGAAATTTTGCTCAAAATTGCAGCAAAACAAACAGGTTTGATTGAATTTAGTTGAATTAAGGTATATTCTAACTTTTTCATTCATTCGTCTTACCTTGTTTTGGGCAACGCCCTTAGTTTACCGAGAATTCCTTCTGGAAAAAGTCTCCAATTAGACTTTTCACGATATACTGAGCAATTGACGTTGTCGGGAATTTGCTAGAAATTCATTACGTAAGGTTTTTGCTTCCTACGCTGTATTCTTTCAGCATCAGCCTTAAATTGGATTGCGGAGTGAATTTTGATCTTTTGAGTTTTGTTTCTGAAAAATTATACTATTCATTTGGTATAAGTCAGACTTTCTGATAGATCAGGTTCGCTGACGGTGGTTCGAGACATAGCAATTTAGGAATGTTAATTTACAATCTGTTCAAAATTACGTATGAAATCAAAAAAGCAAATTTTATGTAGTTTTTCATACAGTTCTTTATAAATTTTAGTTTTAGTTTTAAGACTATATAATATGTATGACTTCTGAATATTTTATTTATTCACTATTTGTATTTGTTATTGACTGTTCCTTGCATTTCAAGTGGTCTGAAAGGCTGCACATACATATTATAAATTTGAGTGTGAAATTTTAAAATATAATTAGGTTCAAGATATTCATATTCTGTCACTGTTGTGACAGACCGAAGACGGATCACTATTTAAACATGAATCTTAAGAATCAAATTATCCAAGTGTCCTGAGAATTCAACAGCCCTTGTTGTATTTGGGACACAATTTCCTGAAAAGAGAAAAGTATATATTAACTAAGCTTTCTTGTTTTGGTTGCCGGTTCTTGAAATTTGAAGCGGTCCAATGATCTCCTTAAATTTTCTTCCTTTCTAGAATACGTATCTAATGCTAAAAATCTACAAGAGTCTAAACGTCGGATCGATGACAGTTGATAGTTGTTAATAGTTGATTTGCGCTGTTTTAAAAATATGGTTAAAATTTCAGCCAGAAACTTTTGTATTTGTGAAATTATATTTACGACGTTTTTTTTAAATTGTAGGTATCTGTCTAATTTTAGTATCCTCTTCAGATTTTGTGCATAAATTTATTTGATAATTTTAGTTTTGAACTTTTAGTTCACAGTCAAAAGTTGTTATACCTTCTTCGTGTCTTTCTGGTGCCGTTTCCGTCCATGAAAAACTTTCACTCTAATAAATGTTTTTTAATTTTGTCGATTTTTCTACAATTATGTGTAATAAGCCGGCTCACCTTTACACAAACTTGCTTCCCCTTGACTCTTTAGTTTCCTGCCAGGGAGGTTTTATTTGTATAGCGCAAAAGTTTTTTTACAAACTTTTCTTAGTGCAGAATTTACATGTCACTGCATTGCATACCTCTGTCCAGTTAATTCTGAAAGACTTACACTTTGGCTTTACTCTTACAGTATGTACTATAGCTAAGCTGCTTAGGAATTGCTGTTAGCAGTGATGTAATGTTGGGGGCTTTTAACAGTACAAATATTCGCGTACCGAACCGGTCCTAAGCTCCCCTTCTTTTTATCTAAAAATTATTGTAAACCCATTCAGTTTTATGTCATTTGGTTTCTGAACAAACTTAAACCCATTTAATGCTTTTCCATTAAGGATACCCTGTATTTTTGCGTATCTATGTGGCTTAGGAGAGGCTACGTATCTAAGATTTTGTAGCGATCGCCAGTTTTTGTTGCTGTTTGTTTTGGATACATTCAAAAACTTACCTGAAAACTTTGAATGCTCCAAATGCTCGTTTTACGAATATAATATGCGTGTGGACGGCAATTTTTGTGATTTTTATGGCTGTGTTTAAATTGTATTGGATTGAACAAGGTGAACATTAATTCTTTACTTTCTGGATCCGACATCAGCAACTGATGATAGGTGACCAGGGTATTTTTACAGGGGGGGTGGCGGTGGCGGGCCGAAATTGACCTTCCCCCCCGAAAATGCCTTCCCCCCCGAAATCGCCCCCTCCCGGGATTTTTGCTCCCCCCCCCCGGGATTTTTTGGAGGCCCAAATTTTTGCCAAAATAGGCCAATTTTCAAAAATTTTCCAGCTTCGCCGGAGATTTTTTCGTAAAAATAGCTATTTTTAGCTTAAATCTTGGCATTTTTGAGAACTTTTTGCGTTTTTCACCATGCAAAATACGCCAAAAATACCATTTTTTGGCTCATTTCTGCAAAAAAATCCCCCCCCCCGAAAATTTCTCCCACCCCCCGGGAAGCCCCCCCCCCGGAAAAAATTCCTAAAAAATACCCTGGGTGACGGTAGGCATTCTTCCGAAAAGTCTGAGCACCACCTTCTACAATTCTGGGCGGCAGTCGATTCCACAGCCGGGTGGTGTGAGGAATGAAACTGCGAGAGTTGTGATTGGTTTTGGACCTCAGCACAGATCTCGCCAGTGGGTTTTGATGACCCCTCGTTACAATATTGGCTGATGGTGGGGGAATGAGGGCAGACAGACACTGTATGTTCGGATTATTGATTGCGATATGATAGATGGACAGGCAGCCGATGTTCCTGCGTAACTCGACGGTGTTGGCTTTTTAAATTTCTTCTCCTTTTCTGCGATTTCAGCTAAAGTTTGGGTAAGCTAAGAGGTAAGGTATATATAAAGGTATAATATATTGATATTGTTGATTTTAAAGTAATCTTATTTTCCTTTTTTCTTTGTTTCAGGTGTTCCCGGAGCTGATAGTCCATCTATGTCGTTACGGTCCACACACAGTACTGATAGTAACAAGAACTCTTACAGTCGAACAGCGGCCAGCTTGCACAGTAACAGCAGCAATGTTGCCGCAGTCAACAACAACAACAACAACAACAACAACAACAATTCCTTTACCAGCGGAGGTACTGGTGGAAGTAAAGGTGGTGGACTGAAAGTGGAAGTGGATCCTCTTCAGTCACGTGAGAATGTCCTCACAACTTCCGGAGGTACCCCGGATCAGTATGGTCAATCCTCTCTGGACAGTTCCTGCTCAGATAGTCCAAAAAATTACTGGGAACGAAGAGACAGTGGCATATCTAGTCTTTCCAGATCGCCCAGGTAAGACTGGACTTTGGAAAATTGTAAGGTTATTCTCTGTAGATTTAGTTTGAAGTGCACACAAGTCAGCTAGTGAGTGTTTTTATACCGCAGTAATGTACAGATAAGATACAAAGACCATATTGGGAGGCTGTTGTTCTTTTGAGCTGGCTACACGTCTAGAATTTTATGCGTTTCTCGCTGTAAATTTTTACTTTTTCTGAAAACTTATTCGGCATGATATTAAGGTGATATTAAGGTAGTCTTTATTAGTGAGGGGCACTGGATATCCGGATAACATCCGATTTGAGAAAAAATCCGGATATCCGGACATCCGTGTACATTTCAGACAAAGTAATAAAAAATTAGGAAATTTTTGACTAAAATTTCAAAAATTTCAAAATATTTTTCAAAAATTCCTCTGAAAATATTTTTGAAACCAAGGTTGGGGATTGGTTGCATGATAGAATTGACAGCCTGCCGATAGAAATTGACAGAAAAATTGAAAATTTAACTGCAAACTCGAAAAATTTTCTTGAAGATATCCGGATATGAAAAAATATCCGGTGCCCATCACAAGTCTTTACTTTTAGGCTTGAAACTATAAACCAGCAATTAATTCAGTGCTGTGCACGCTGCTATTTTCGTCAGCTCAGGCTGGTGACATTTTGAATAGAAATTAAATGGGGAAACCGTGTTTTTTCTCCTGACTAACCTTTTGAAATCAGTAAATGCCAATTTATGCACTCCAGTTGTTAGCTTATGAATGAATGCAACTGAACTGGCATTTCTGTTCACAGAAAACGTGACTGGGCCGCTCTTTGGTCTGTGGGACAAAAATTAAGTTTATTCTCTCTCCTTTTTCCTAGTTAACAAAAAAATCGTCAGTCAGGCGTGAAGCTGAAAAATTAAATTGATGATGAAAATCTCTGCGTAATAATTACGCTTCACTCTATCGTAATAATTTTTGCAATTAGTTTTTGGTCATGATTTCAAGTGCGTTTCTGTACATTTCAGCTCTTTTTCCATCCCGCATTATTCAAAGTTTCTGTGTTACTAACTGTCCCATTGGATGATTTATGCAGTTATTTCTCTACAACTTTGCAACCCAATGTTTAACCTTGGTTTTTTGGTGAATTTTATTTTAAATTAAGTTTAATTGATGCCCCCTCTATGGTAGAGCGCAGCCATTAGAGCATTACAACCTTTCATTGCCCTAGCATCCCTGCTGCGCGCTGAAACGACAATTTACTGTTTTCTTGAAACAGTCTCTGTTAATTTTTTGTCTCCAGTTTGCTCGTTATTGTCAGAAAAAATAACCATTTTTATTTCCATTTTGTTGCTCTTTTGTATAATTTGTTTTGACAATTTTCGACCTGCCAGCAAACTACTTAACTACTTAGCAGCCGGTAGTTGTTAGTTTTTGATTTAATCTTTTTGGCATATTCGGCAGCCATCAAAAAGAATATAATTATTTAGAAAATATCTTCTTAGCTATGGTTCAGTAATTGCTAGTCCTGTTTCTTTTCCAATATAATGTAATCTCCTCTAGAGATTTATCCATTTTCTTCGAACTGAAAATTCAGAAATTAGAATTGGTTGGTTGAGTTCTTTGTGTTTTCAGTATCTGTAAGTGTCATTAAAAATTATATGTGAAAACCCTCAACTTGGCTTGATCTATGTGTTCACTATTTTCAGATTTCTAGTGCTTTTCGCTTATTTTTTACGCCCAGACACAAGTAAATTTCCTTTTTGGTTGATTTCAAATTGCTTTCACAAGTACGACATACTCACTACCAACTGCGTTCATTTGGACACAGTTTATTTATTTTGGGAAATTGTTTAGAAATGTTCGTTCAGTTTTTTATTTTCAATGTTTATTCTTGGAAAGTACAGTACTTAAACCTTTACTGAATTATATACCGACATATAAGGTTGTCGTATTGTAGACAGTTTTTGAAATACAGCCATATATAGTGAGCGCCAGCAGCAGTAGAGCTAGTTTTTATCATTTCTCGATTCTTGTTGTCCTGTTTCGTCTCTTCGCTACTGAACCATCTCTCTCGTCTGTCATCAGAAAGTTTGAAGTGTCAATTAACCTAAAGAGAAGACAAAACTTTGTAAACTTTCTCTGCAACTTTCATTCTTTACTTTCTTCCAAACTTTCTAAAGACAAACTACATTGGCCCACCTATTGTATTTATCTTCCCTAGATGGCTTCTCTGTATGTAGTCATAATAGCCCATATTTGTGCATAATCTGCAATTTTAATATAAAGTTTAAAATTAAATACTGATACAAACTGCTTACGTATGCAGTAGTTCATGAATTATGCCTTTTTCTTTCCCCAGAAACTTTGAATTTTGCTGTCTTCGTTCTGTTGTCTTCCTTCTTACTGAAAGAAAGGACACCCAGTTTAAACTCTTACAACTTCTTCAATTTTCATTGATAAACGTCTTAACCATTGTCATAAATTTGATTTAATGGAAATGCACTGCAGATAATCATACATAATAATGGTCCCCCATTTCTTCGTCAACTAATTTCGGTTTATTTAATCGCTGACTGAAGTCTTACTTAAACCTTCTTTCCTCGTGATTGTCTTTGTGACAGGATAATTTCCCGTTTCATGGAAGCGACCTTGCTGCGTTTGAACTGTACAGCATCGATTTACGTAACTGAACGAAATTCGAATTTGTGTTGACGGTTTTCCTCTTATTGATTTTATCGATTTCTCCGAATGTTTTGATCAGACTGTCGAAATTAACTGATAACTGTGATATTCCATTGCTTGAGTGTCTGTCTGTGCTGGTTGTGACTACTATGGTTGCTGTTTATGCCTATCGTGGTTTCAGTGTCCCGTCCCGGCCGCGGGTCCGCTGGCACAGCGTTCATCGTCGAACCTCTCGAGGCGGTCTCCAGGCTGTCTCCGTCGATTCCCTCTCCGTATCTCAGCTCACCACTCTCCAAAAGTATTCCCTCCTGAAGCTGACCGCCCTAATGGAAAAGTATTCACCAGCCAATCGGACTGGGTGGCAGTGGTATGTACCTTCACCTTGATAATTGCGTATTAGAAAAGTATACCAATTTTTTAGCTTCATTCTCCAACTCCACTCATGTTTATGTTACAGGCTGGCTCTTGTCTTCTGCTATTGTACAGCCTGCCAACGAAATGCTAAGCTCATATGCAGGCCCAGAATTTTAGAAAGGGGAGGGTCCTTGGTCTAGCGGAAGGGGTTCAAGATCAAGCCCAAAAATAATTTAGTACGCAGCTCTCTTAGTGTTGCAAAATGTTTGCACTTTCGCATCAAACGTGTTCACTGACTGCTTAATTCTTTCAAAAATCGTAAGATTTTCTATAAAAGTGGCTGAACATTTCATTTTGCTATTTTCAGTCATCCCAAAAGGGGTGGGTCTAGACCCCTTGAACCCTCCCTCTGGGTACGGCCTTGCTCATATGTATTTCATATGCTACGAGGGAGCATTTTTCCGGTACATTCTGTTAACACATTAGCCACCTGCGCTGATTTGAGTGGTTTGTCCAGCTTGCCGGCATATAAAGGTGCAGGGGGTGATTCTCCGAATTAACTTCCTACATCCAAAGTGGATAACCTTAACACAGTTACAGTTATCTGCATTGGGTGTCTCCGCGGAGAGGCCTCGCGACAGCTCACCAGCTAGCGGGCGGGAAGTGAAACCTAACTAACTAACTAACTCTGTTAACACACTTTAGTATTATTATTTGAGCTGTTAATGCTCGCCTTAGCTTGATGAATGAATAAAGATTGGAAGGTTTTAGTTTGTTGATTTTTGTATACTAGTTTTACTGCAAACTCTTCCAAAATTCGTTTTTTGCACACTGTTGATTATTCTTGCAAATCATTATTCAAATCTATTACGTAGAGTTGTGTTGAAGCTTTACTGCCAAAAATTGTATAGGAGCCTGGCTGTAAGCAAAACGCATCGAAAAGTATGTTTGGAATGGAATGGACGTATATCAAAGTTGTCTCTTTCCATTTTTTATTAACCTCGACGCGTTGTCTGAGTTCAACTTGATCAGTTCTCAGATGTTGATGTGCCGATAAGGTGGAGCAAAGGACTACTCTCATACTCTTTTATGAGCTACCTAACATTTGGACACAATCGCTGTGTTGTGTCGGAGGTGCAGTCGAAGCCAACTGGTTTTTGAAGATGGGCTAAAATAAACTGGTTTCCAGTATAATACTGACCGAGAGAAAGTGTTAAAGTATTTTTGTTAGCATTGATCTTTGAAAAGTTAAAGTATTCAGTAACGAATTTTAACTGGTATGACTGAAATTATTGAAAGTTATTGAATTTCATTGTATATGTACTGTATTTAGCATCATGTGCAGGCCTTTCGTAATGGCCTATTGTTATTTTCAGGGGTGTTCAGAAGTTTCTGAAAAAGATGAAGAATCCGGATTCTAAGTCGATTAAGGGTGGGTACCAGTTTTTCTGTTGGTTTTTTTGGAATGATGTTATTTGACTAAAGTAAACGTGACGTTTTATGGACTCGAATTACATAATTTCTGTTGAATGCTCAAAAGGTGCAGGCAGATACGTCCTCAACTTTGAGATGAGGATTTAACCTTAGGTAAATAGTGGAGCTTTGGTTGCCTGCAGTTGTGTTTGTCTAAGGACAAAATAAATACTTACAAAAGTTGTAGTCTTTAGGTATAAAATATAAAAAGACTATTTAAAAGAAAGATAGTACGTAACCATTCTTGTTCCTATTATATTCACAGGTGTTGTTATGTTACTCGAAGTGATTAAAAATGAAAGTTGTTAAAATAAAAAGAAAAGAAGAAATGCAATTTGATTTCTTTAGGTGTCTTATGTTCAGAAGGGTTTCTGTGTAATGCTTGTAGAAGGCAACCTGAGACACACCCACCCATTACATCTGTCTGTTTTAGACGGTGATGCTATCTTTGGTGTGCCGTTATGTCAGATTGCTCAACGTACCGGTCAACCTTTGCCTCAGTGTATCCTTCATGCCATGCGATTCCTACTGGGTCAGGCCATTGACGCTGACTGTGTCGGAATCTTTCGCAAGTCTGGCGTGGGATCCCGCATCATGCGACTTCGGCAGCTATGTGAACAGTCAAATGGTACAGTACAGTTTTCAGTAGTTACTGTCAAATGAGTACTGAACTATATTTCCAAGAGCTCGCATCGTGTCTTATTAGCATTTTAATGCCTGTCTTTTTGTTCTGTACAATTCCTGTTTTTTCTTGTTTTAGATCTTGTCTACTTTGAGCCCAATCAGGCCTACGACGTGGCTGATCTGGTGAAACAATACTTCCGGGAACTGCCGGAGCCTCTGCTGACCACCAAACTCTCCGAAACCCTCATAGCTATTCAATTGTGTAAGTGTACACAATATATATATATATATACAATATTTTGCATCAGCCGAATCCAGGATTGAGTGAAGACTTAACCAAAATATGTTCGTCCCCATGGCGGAGATTAAACCACTTGTTTGTTGATCTGCACTGCAGCCGAACATCCTGCTGAGCAAACGTTTTGGACTTTGATTGGCTGTGTCGGCTGTTTGTCGCTGGATCAAACCAGGCCGGTCCAATCGAATCGGTCTGCCACAAATTCCAGCCAACGACCAGTGCTGGTGACAGCTCAGCTGTATAAAAATGGTTTATTGTGTCTTGCCAATTCAGGAGACTAAAGGCTGAAGTGTTTTCTGGATTCAGTCTAGTTCTAGTTTAGCTTAGTATCAATTCATTCTAATTACGTTGTTATATTTATTTTTCGCATTTGTACAGTACGTAAGTGGCATGTATAATTAGTTATGTATTTGTTTTAGATATCCCAGAACACTTGAGATTAGAGGCCATGCAGAAGTGTGTGATACTTTTACCTGATGAAAGTCGTGAAGTTCTTCAGACCCTTTTGTATTTCCTGCACGATATTGCCTCCCATTCCTCAACAAATCAGGTAGCTCAGGTCATGATGGTCAAACTCACTTTTTAATGTAGATACCTTATTAAATATAAATAGTTCATGCTTTTGATTAAACCTGGTTAATTGCACCTCCATTGGTGTGCTCAGTTTGTATTAAATTACGAAAAGTAGGTTACTGTCTCACCTGTAGTTGTGACAGTTTGCGGGAACCTGTGGATTCAAAGTTTGTCTTTTGTTTTCTTATATCTTCGTCAAGAAAATGAAGTAAACGCTGCCCATCAGGCGGATCCACGAAGGATACAAGGCATTAATCATAAAGAAATAATGAAAACGCCTGCCTGCAGTCACTAAGGCCGTAGCCTTAGTCCGAACAGGAGAGAGCCAATGGGCGCTGTGAGCGCTCTTACCCAGAGAGAACTAATCTCTGGAGCAGCTCCAGAGATTAGTTCTCTCTGGGTAAGAGCGCTCACAGCGCCCATTGGCTCTCTCCTGTTCGGACTAAGGCTACGGCCTTAGTGACTGCAGGCAGGCGTTTTTCATTATTTCTTTATGGTTTTCTTATATCTTGCTATTCTGCATTTGACCGTTCTGCGATTGAAGTGTTTTTCTCCTATTGCCTATTCCAGATGACGGCGGACAACCTGGCGGTCTGCTTCGCGCCGAGTCTTTTCCAGCTGAGTCCCCGGGTCGTGGGCTCCTCCAGCCCTCGTCGTCGTCACAAGACCATCACCTGTGGCCTTCCCAATGAACGAGAGCTTCAGGAAAATCAGGCTGCTCAAATTTCCCTCACTGTCATGATTAAGCACTGTAGACGCCTCTTTACGGTACCTTTTTTTACTCTTCATTCGTATGTCATGCATAGTTTTTCCATCCATCTGATGTTTTGAAATTCTCGCATTCGTGAAGTCAACTGTATAGCGTACAACTAGCTCATAAGGTGATCACTGGTTTCTGGGTTTACTTTAGGCGAAAAAAGTGGGGGGAGAGCCCCCCCCACTAGTGGGGGGGGGGTCGAACAGTGGGGGGAATAAAATGGGCTAAAAATGCCAAAAATACCGTATAGCCTGTTTTCTACATATGTATACTGCTATAACTAAGCTTAAAAGTGCTCAAAAATTGAGTTTTAGCACCAAAAAAGACGATTGTTGACCAAAAATCCTAAAATTTTGTCATTTTCTGGGCACCTTAGGGTGAGAGGGGGGGAAGCCCAAAAAAGTGGGGTGGGCGGAGTGGGGGGGGGGGGGGAGGTCGAGTGGGGGCCCCGCCCCCGCCCCCAGTAAAGTAAACCCAGGGTTTACATTGAGTCATCATTGTGTACCTGTCATTTGTGCAAATGTTCCGTTATTTCAGGTGCCAGAAGATATCATGATGAAGTGCCAATTCAGTCTGTCAGAAGACTGGGAACCCAGCAGTATTGATGAACTCAGTTCTCTGGGCGGGGGCTCTCTGCAACATTACATGGAAGGATGCGCTCAGACACTCCTAAAGGTATATCCGTCAAAGCAAGAGTACATAATGATAACAGTATTGCAGTAGGCATGATCTGCTGGGTTTACTTTAGGCAAAAATAAGTGGGGGGGGGACGCCCCCCCACTAGTGGGGGGGGGTCGAAAAGTGGGGGGGATAAAATGAGCCAAAAATGCTAAAAATGCTGTATAAATAGCCTGTTTTCCACATACACTGCTATAACTATGCTTAAAAGTGCTCAAAAATCAAGTTTCAGCACCAAAAAAATTTTCGGCGAAGCCGGAAAATTTTTGAAAATTTTGACCAAAAATCCTTAAAATTTGGCATTTTCTGGGCACCCTATAGTGAGTTGGGGGGAAGCCCAAAAAAGTGGGGGGGACCGAGTGGGGGAGGGAGGTGCTCGAGTGGGGGGGGACCCCAAAAAGTGGGGGGCGCCCCCCCCCCCCCGCCCCCCCCCCCAGTAAAATAAACCCAGATTTGTACAGCAGAGCAGTCATGATCTATACGCAAACACCCCTCCCCGCAAATCAGACCCTAATCGTTCTTCCCCTATCCGCATATCAGACCATAGTGGGTTCAACTAGTGTTTGTGGAGGGGGCCGTTATTTGGTATAATTTACGGAGGAGGGGAACGTATCCATTACGACCCAATTCGAGAGGTTGATTGAGCTTACAATCCGTGATAAAGCACACAATTGATATTGATAGATTGATTTATTTCTTCTGATCTGATGCTTGGTTGTTTAGTTTGTTTGTTTCCTTGCCTAACATTGTTTACTGGATGTCGTTTAGGAACATCGAGACAAGTGGAAGGGTTGGATGACGGAGGGCAGTTCGGAAGGAGTTGAGATATCCTCCAAGAAAGTGGGGGATGGTCATCCACTGAAGCTGTGGCGCTGCTGGACGGATGTCGAAGCTCCGCCGGCTGAAGTCCTCAATAGACTTCTGCGAGAAAGGTACCTGCGCTTTCTGATTCCAATACACATTATGTACTATGTCACTTATAACTACAATTTAGCTGAATTTATTTTGACTTTTGTATAGGATTGTGTATATTATTTTGTATATTATTTTTGTCATGTTTGTAGGGATCTATGGGATGACGATATCATGAAGTGGAAACTGGTGGCCAAAGTGGCGGATAATTGTGAAGTCTTTCAGTACATTGTAAATGATATGCCCCCACATCCTACAAGAGATTTTATGGTCATTAGGTAAATGATTTTGTTAATTAAATAGAAGGTTTATTATCGGTAATAATATACTATAAGCTTCTCGTGGTGGAATAAATAGGAGGGGGCAAATACAGCTATTTCAGTCCCTGAAGGTGAGGCGGCATTGGGTCGGCAACCAAGCTGAAATTCAGCCACATTTTGTGTGATTTTTTTCTGTATACTCGTTACTGTTAATTTTCTTTCAAATCTGATCAAAGTCAAGATTATTATCTGTTGTCGACAATTTCTGCCCAATTTTAACTGCGACTTGTACGTTTTTGCTACTGTTTAGATTGTGGCAGCAAAATGTGAAGGATCTGCGAGGTGGCTGTGTTCTAGTCGAAACTTCAGTTAACATGCCCGGTTCTCCGCTCCTGGGCGGAATCAGAGCCCTTTCCCTGGCCTCAAGGCATTTAATTGAACCCTCTGGCTCCGGTCGATCAAGGATCACTCATATATCCAGGGTCGATATGAGGTACTATGGTTGGAGGATCAATTTTGAATTGAGAATTTTCGTGTCATTACGACACTATTGTAGCTTATCGTTTTAATTTGACGCTGGTTTATGCTTGTGTATCGTCACTAAATAACCTGTGTTGTAATTTTAGGGGCCGCAGTAAGCTTTGGTATAGTAAAGTCTATGGACATTTGTGTGCCAATCAGATTGCTCGAATCAGAGACTCCTTTCACCAAACTACGGAAGGCCCAGAGACTAAAGTATAGCTCTGAACCCTTCCTCCCTTTCCTTCTGGCCCGTTATTAGAGATTTTCAATTGTCCTCCCCCTTCTTTTCCTTGGCATTCGATTTCCCTTCCCAGTTTTTCTTGCATTTACTTGTCGTTGAAACGATTTTCCTGTGTCAAGTTGCCGTCTAACCGGATTGATTGATATTGAGCCAGCTCAGTGTCTGGTACATTCCTGTACTATCCTGTGTTTCCTTGATGCATTTTGAAATAGCTCCTTTTATTTTTCGAGTTCTTTCTGGTTCATTTATATATATAAATATTGTTTTTTGTATAGGTATAATAGTTAAGAGTTTTGTAAGATTAGTCATTTGAAGAGGTTGGATGCTTAATTTCTGTACATTCTATCTATTTCTGTGTGTATTCGTACTATACATAATTAACATTTTATTTTAGTTTTTTATGAGCTAAGGCTTGTCGTGTTAAGTTTTGCTTTTTGTGTTTTTGTCACTGAAATGTGTTCTGGGCAAAGCATTTGCATTTTATTTATGTCTCTGGTTGTGTAACTTTTTTGGCCTTTTCACTCATACTATATCACTGCTACATTTTACTTTTGTTAAGTCTGCCAGCTACCTGTCTGTCTGCTTGTATTGCTTACGTAGTAAATGTGGTATTAGGTAAACGTAGCTTTATATTGTTATAGCTATAGATGACTTCGCTGATTCAAAATGCTTTGCTGATTCAAAAATATTAAATTGTTTTGAAAAAAAACAGTTCTTATTTTGACCTTGTAATCACGAAACCTCACTCTTCAAAAGTAATAGTTCAGGCTCCTTCACTATCCTGTAGGTGTTCTCTAAAATCACTTATCTTTTTACTGGTACTATTATTTAGATTTTCAGGTAAATTTGTTTTTCCTTGTTAAATGCGTGTTCAGTTACACTTTATTTATCCTGTTGAAGTGAATTATTCCTTTCTATATTCCTCTGAACGTTTACTTTTCTTGCATTTTTCGCTGAAACAGGTACTAAAAAGCGCTACCTTGTGTTTGGTCAGAGTTGCAAATTTAGCCAAATTCTTTAAATCGTGGCCAATATTTTAATTTTAGAAGTGTGGTGCTCATTTATGCATGTTCTGAGTTCTGTGTTTTAGGTTTCCCTCAAAACTGTCTCGTTTTATAAAATTTGATAAGCCTAGATTATAATCTGTATTCTATTATGTATTTAGTGTATATTAATGAATTTTTGATTTCGTCGGCTTAATTTTAGTCTTGTACATTTGAATCTACTTAGTGCTTAATTAACGCAATGAGTAACTAACTAGTACATATAAATCTAATGTAATATTATCATTACTGTTTTATGGTTGAACAGATATTTTTGACACAGTAAAGTAACTGTCTTATTGTTTGTTAGGTAAGTATCTGATCAGGTATAACTAGAGTTGTGCCGTTAACAAATTTCCCGGGCCGGGCCCGGGTCCGGGCCTGCTGAACCAACCGGGCCGGGCCGCGTATTTAGAAAGTGCACATCTGCTACGCGCATTGGAAAGTGCACAGCGTGTACGCGCACCACTTTAGCAAATGCACATGTCCTACGCGCATTGGAAACTGCACAGCGTCTACGCGCATCGTATTAGAAAGTGCACAGCGTCTACGCGCAGCATTTCATAAGACGCATTTAGCGATTCAAGTATAAATGTAGATGGATAAATTATATTTTGCATGACGATAGTTTGTCGTTACTTCTATAATACTGAAATTCCAGAAACGTACATAATGCATTCATATTTTCACTACAGCCAATCGCTGAAGCCCAATGCAAGAAATAATGTTGATTTCAGTTTATAAATTAAATTTGCTCAAAATTGTATCAACTAATTATTCTTTGAAGATGCAACATGATCAGCATAATTCGACTGAAATACAAAATGAAATCAAAATGTCCAATAAATAAAACTTGAAACTTGAAAAACCAGAAATTTGGTAATAATTAATTATTGTCACTATTGTATAAATTCTATTGATTATTTCACATTAAATATATACGAATCAAAATTCTTTACAAAAAATCAGAAATTTTCTAGGATTAAAAACATTGTTTTATTCAATTGCTTATTTCGCATCTGGTAAATCTTAATGAAGACAAATTCTTTAATAAATGCCAACTTCTAGTCTTTCTGAGGTTTCTAATATTTTAAGATTTTAACTCTCCGAAATTATTTTACTGCATTTTTGAAGTAATTTAATTTTCCAAATTTTTTGCAAACTAAAGTAATTTTTCCGTGAGGCGTCGGCCACATCATTCGATTCCACTATCAAATAGCTGGGGACCCTTTTTTAATTATTATGAAACCGCTCTTCGTTATAAAGAAATTAACTAAAATGTATGCACAACCTGGATTTTGCATACTTTTCCCAACTTTGGCAAGCGACAACTTTAGCTCTAAAGCAGCAATCGGAGCAACTAAAAAAGGGTCCCTGGGTATTTTTGTGTAAAACATGTCTAGTAAGGGGCAACCCTCTAGCTTGCATCGTAAATACTCCACAATCGCTGGAAAAAATTTGGTCATGTTTTTGCAAAAACTACATTTTTTATGATAGCAGCGTATGGGATAGCATTTAGAAGATCACAATGCCACGAGTAATCGGCCCCGGGGAGACCTTCAAATTGACACCCTTAGTTTAATTGTATGGCTCGCCTAGCTCAAGAAATGGCGGATTTTTTGATATCTGCAAAAATGACAAGTTTTCAACGCCAAAATACGAAAATCCGCTATATCTCACCATAGAGAAAAGCCAGAAAGGTGCTTCAAAAAGAAAGATGTAGAGCTCAACAAGATCTGAATATAATCATAGCTATGCAGCTACTGGCTAATTGTCAAAAATCTGCCCTGAGCGGAGACGTCAAAGTTTTGAAGCGGGTTTGCGCGGAGGGTGTTAGAATGCTAAAAGAACTTATTTTGGAAAGTTTCACCAAATTTCATCTTGATTTGGGTCGTAAACCAACAATATGTGCCCAAAAGGAATCACCACCTTAAGAAAACATTAAATTAAAGAATTTAGCTTCAATTTAAGTAATTAGTGTAAATTTCTAATCTTATTAGCTTTCTGATATCTTATATGTTTTACTTCTAAGTAAAAAATTTAAAAATAACAATTGAAATTGGAAATTGTAATCTCAGAGCTCAACCACACAGACACAAGTCAATGGCGAAATCGTTCTTTCGGCAAAAGTTTCAAGAAAAGCTTACAAAAGTCAAGTTTACCTGGAAAATTTAGATTAATTTCGATTAAAAAATATTAAGATTTTCAAGTTCAAACCTTTGTAGAATTTCAATTTAATACAATGAAATTTCTAAAATAACTTAAAATTATTTTTAGTTACGTTTGCCCAACTTAAAGATTGGAGCTCGGCTTTATGTAAAATTCCCAATATTCTGATTTATTTATTAGAAACTAACATAATTAGAAGCCCAAGAAAAATTAACATTTAAGAATAAATTTTTTAGAAAGTTAGCATTTATTTATGAATTTTTTATTAAAGTTTCTGGTCAATTGAATACAATAATGACTATAATTATATAATCACTAAAAAATTTCTAGTTTTTCAGGAAATTTTATTTACTGTAGATTTTGATTTAATTTTGCATCTCAGTCGAAGTATTAGGTATAATGAATAATAATTTTGGCGGTTCATGCTGATCCATCTTCAAAGCATAGTTAGTTGATACAAATTTGAGCCAAATTTAATTTATAAACTGAAATCAACATTATTTCTTGCATTGGGCTTCAGCGATTGGCTGTAGTGAAGATATGAATGCATTATGTACGTTTCTAGAATTTCAGTATTATAGAAGTAACGACAAACTATCGTCATGCAAAATATAATTTATCCATGTACATTTATACTTGAATCGCTAAATGCGTCTTATGAAATGCTGCGCGTAGACGCTGTGCACTTTCTAATACGATGCGCGTAGACGCTGTGCAGTTTCCAATGCGCGTAGGACATGTGCATTTTCTAAAATAGTGCGCGTAGACGCTGTGCACTTTCCAATGCGCGTAGGACATGTGCATTTTCTAAAATAGTGCGCGTAGACGCTGTGCACTTTCCAATGCGCGTAGCAGATGTGCACTTTCTAAATACGCGGCCGGGCCTCGGGCCGGGCCGAGCCCGGCCCGGGCCCGGCCCGGGCCCGGAGGCCCGATTCAAGGCCCGGTAGGCCCGGTGGGCCCGGCGGCCCGGTGTAGGCCCGGTCGGCCCGGTGAAGGCCCGGCATACAGAAAACAGTGCCAAACAATAATTAGTGCTATTTATTACAACTTAGACAACTCGCGTAAGCTTAAATTGTACTTTCTAGTGAAGAAATTGTGGAAAAAAATTAGAAAATGGATAGTAAAAATTTGACCGGGCCTCACCGGGCATGCGCGGCCGACCGGGCCCGGGCCCGGTCCGGGCCTACCGCTCCAACAACCGGGCCCGGAGCCCGAGGCCCGATTCAAGGCCCGGGCACAACTCTAGGTATAACCGATAGAACCGGAACCGTTAGCATTTGAAATCGGGCCATTTCGGTGTAAATTGTGTAAGCAGTTTTGAAAAATATGAACCAAGAATTGAGTTTCAATTCAGCCTCCAAGTTTTGAAAATGTCTGCATTTAAACGGGAGGCGGCTCAACTTTTGCCCAAATATCTTTCGAGTTATTTCCTTTTTTGTCACTAACAAACAAAGCACATGTGTGGGCTAAAAAGTATCCTAACATGGGTTCTTAGCTGCTTGCCTGGACACCTCAGTTCATAGAACCTGGCCAATCCCCGATTTTGGCTACACTCAACATAAATACTTTAAATTTCTGACTGTTGCATTGCATCCCTGCTGGTGCCCGGCCGGCCGTTAGCTGGTCGGCCTCACCGGACGCCGGCCGGCCGGCGAGCAAAAGTCGGCCGGCGACCTGCTTTGGCCGGCCGGCCTCGAACACTGCCGTACAGTTATTTCAGTCATTCCCAAGGCAATAGTGATGTTTCTGTCACTGAAACTGAAACTGAAACTAGGTTTCAGTCTCTACATGTTTCAGTTTCAGTCACTGAAACTGAAACTGAAAGTATTTGGGAAAGTGGACTGAAACTGAAACTGAGTAGCTTTCAGGAGATGGGCCCAAACTTTGCATTTTTTGGCCTGTTTTGGCGAAAAGTTTCCAAGTCCCACTTTCACTGGAAATAGCCAAAATGTCCCCAAAAATGGCTTTTTTCGGTCTTTTAGTGGTACCCATATATAGTAAATCGGGGTCGCTGAAAACGATGAGCATACTGCCGATACCGTCCGATGTGACCACTGGTCAGCATGGCTCCCGTGGTTCCACGCCCAGGGTCAAACTTGGGAAAACACTATAAACAGCTTTTTTCGGCGTTTTGGTTCAGGGCATGTATAGTAAATCGACTACGCTCGTTTCAATGGGCATATTGCCGAAACCGATGGGAGTGACCAGTGGTCACTACGGCCTATTAGGACCACTGACCACGGGTCAAACCCCCTAAAACAGTTTTTTTTCGCCATTTTGGTTGTGGACATATAGTAATTCGAATACGCTCGTTTCAATGGGCATATTGCCGAAACCGATAGGAGTGACCAGTGGTCACTACGGCCTATTAGGCCCACTGACCACTGGTCAAACCCTCTAAAACAGCGTTTTTCGTTATTTTGGTTGGGGGCATCTATAGTAAATCGACTACCCTCGTTTCAATGGGCATATTGAGAGATATTTTGTTCGTAGCAGTAGCATAGAGTACTTCAAAGACAAAGTACTTCGGTTGAACATTAATATTTTAAACAAAGGATACAGTAAACGAAAACTGAAGTTAATACTTCAGCAATTTTGCGCTAAGGATGAATTTAAGAAAAAATATGGACGAAAATTAAAACACGCAGAACTAAATCAACTGTTTTAATTTTAGGCACACAATGGACTCGGCAGACCACCGTCGTGCCCCTCGCAGTTCCGGAACTGTGGGCGACGGCATGGGGCGAGGACGCGAGGGGCAAAAAGAAGCTCTAACGTTCTAGTCAACAAAGCTATTGAGCACCTCACCCCGGTCTGCACGCACCTTAGTCATTGCCAGCACTCAGTCACAGGTCACAAGAAGTATAGGGCCCAACACCTAACTACGCCAACTGTGTATGTATCACTTCCAGGTGCTGTCCAACTACCGGAACGTCCACACAACCTTTCCAGTATATCTATGCCTATGTCACCAATTCTACCCCACCCCTATCACAAATGTAACATAGCTGTTTACTGTATTATACTTTATGTTTAGATACTTGTTTACAATTACGTGTTGATTATTAATGATGATTTGGTTTCAGAAATGGTTCAGTTTGTTGGTCTTGCTATTGTTCCAACGGGTTGGCCCAGATCACCCTGTGTCTAATTCTGGCAGAGGTAATCCTTATACTACATATTGCCGAAACCGATGGGAGTGACCAGTGGTCACTACGGCCTATAAGGCCCAATGACCGCTGGTCAAACCCCCTAAAACAGCATTTTTCGCCATTTTGGTTGGGGGCATATATAGTAAATCGAATACGCTCGTTTCAGTGGGCATATTGCCGAAACCGATCGGAGTGACCAGTGGTCACTACGGCCTATTAGGCCCACTGACCACTGGTCAAACCCCCTAAAACAGCGTTTTTCGGCTTTTTGATTAAGGGCATCTATATCAAATCGACTACGCTCGTTTCAATGGGCATATTGCCGAAACCGATGGGAGTGACCAGTGGTCACTACGGCCTATAAGGCCCAATGACCACTGGTCAAACCCCCTAAAACAGCGTTTTTCGCCATTTTGGTTGGGGGCATATATAGTAAATCGACTACGCTCGTGTCAATGGGCATATTACCGAAACCGATGGGTGTGACCGGTGGTGGGTCCGGTGGGGGTCAAAAATGAAAGTATACGAAATTGGTCAAGTTTGGTATGGAATGACGAGACGAACAACATTCGTCATTACACAGCCCACCAAAAGTGGTTGCAGCGACACTGGGTGCAGCGGTGGGAATTCAGTGGTAGTTTTATATATGCAATGACCACCTTTCTGCCCTGCCTGGCATATAATCGACTACGCTCGTTTCAATGGGCATATTGCCGAAAGCGATGGGATTGGCCGCTGTATTATAAAATTATCACTTTTCTGTCCTGCCTGTGGCACTGTTCAAGCTCCTTATATTAATTAACACAGTGCTGGAAAGGGATCCTTTAAAATGACAGAAGGACAAGCAATAAAAATGCTCCTCCGGAGCAAGAAAAAGTAATATGGGTGGATGGGGTGAAGTTGCGAAATCAAGAGAAGACTAGTTTTGAAAATGCTTAATATGGGGCTAGGTGCTAAAAGTCAGAAGGACTAGGTTATTCGCGAACTAATATGGGCGCAGCGTCGCCGAACAACCCATATTCGCGGGCTTTTACGCTTCGCTTCAGCGTTTGTCGCATATGGGACAGTCAGCATAAGTCAATAAAAGAATTTTGAATTAGTAATCTGCGAGATAACGCCCGTTTGCACCAACATCAAGATTATCTCAAGCTTAAGCTACAGATAATCTTCAAGTTCAGGATTGAATTAGCTGCAGCTTATCCCTAACTCCGAGTTAGAGATTATCTGCTGCACCATCCAAAGTTAGTTCGAGATTATCCGATCCACAGCTTAAGCTCGAGATTACTCGATTTAAGGATTAACCAATCAAACTGTGTTTTTATGTCATGTGATGAGCAGTTTCTCCAATCAAATTGGGAACATTTTGAAGGCTAATATGTTGATTACAAAATAATATTTACTTGAGCGATACTTGAACGGGATCAGCCGGGAATATGTGCTTCAACATATTATCCAGTTTAAGCATTTTAGATATAAAGGATTGTTTGGAGAATCAAATACAGGATATTATTGATTTAGACTGTTTTTAGATAAGGGCACATCAATAAATTCTTGCGTATGTTTTCTGTATAGACAATTTTTGGTGGTATTAAAGTTTTAGAAAACTAAAATGTTTTTGAATATATCGATAAAGGCCTCTGTAATTAAGTCTAGTGAGCTATGGTGTTTACAAAGTATAACAATGCTGAAAACTTGTTGCCAAAATAGAAGAACTTTACACCAACGGCTCAAATTCAGGCATCTCTAATGGAAACCTCGAGATTATCCTGACTTAATCCTACTCAGGGGTAGGATTGAAATTTCAGTACTTGGAGATTATCTCGAGATCACGATTATCTCTAGCTTTAGTTGGTGCAAAGCTCGGTGAAGATAATCTCCAGTTAATCTTAAGTTAATCTCGAGATAATCTGAAGCTCGATATTATCTCTTTTGGTGCAATCCAGTGATAGTTGTTTGCCTAAACAGTTTTAGGCTAGCTATGTACCTTGAGTTTCGCTGGACTATGACAAGTATCGAATAGAAATATAAGGATGGAGCGGTAAAAACCATTGGTTCAATTCGGCAGGGTTGCAGTCAAGGACAATCGCTATGAAATTATTCATTAAATATACGTTTGCTGCCTGTATAAATGCGTAACATGCACAGTAAGCTTAGACTTTCTCGAAGGAAAAGTCTGACTACACGGAAGTTCGAATAGGTGGATATATAGATTATATCATGTATATACTTTAGAATCTAGAATTATAATTTGAAGTCTAGAAACTGATATACATGATTGTATAATTTTTGCAGCCCACGAATATGGGTTGTTCGGCGACGCTGTGCCCATATTAGTTCGCCAATAACCTAATTCTTCTGACTTTTAGAACCTAGCCCCATATTAAGCATTTTCAAAACTAGACTTCTCTTGATTTCGCAACCTCACCCCATCCACCCAAATTACTTTTTCATGCTCCGGAGGAGCATTTTTATTCCTTGTAATGTATGCTTCAATTTTAGGGGTCGCAGTAAGCTTTGGTATAGTAAAGTCTATGGACATTTGTGTGCCAATCAGATTGCTCGAATCAGAGACTCCTTTTACCAGACTACCGAAGGCCCCGAGACTAAGGTATAGCCCGAGCCCTTATCTATTCCCATTGGTGCCCCTTTTGACCGGTAATTAGAGATTTTCAGTCGTTCCCCCCCTTTCCTTGGCATTCGATTGCTGTTCCCAGTTTTCTTGCATTTACCTACCAGTCGCTGAAGCGATTTTTTCCTGTCAATTTGCCGTCTAACCGGATTGATTGATATTGAGCCAGCTCAGTGTCTTGTAAATTCCTGTACTATCATATTATTTTCCTTCATGCATTTTTAAATATATAGCTTCTTTTATTTTTTCAAGTTTTTGTGGTTTGTTTATAATTGTCTTGTATAAATAAGAGTTTTGTATTATTAGTCAGTAGCTGAAAAAGGCGGGTTCTGCAACAGCAGTCGTTTATGTGTTAAAGATAGCATATCTTCAACACATAAACCCATCTTTTCACTCAAAATATTTTTGAAGTAATAATGATTATTTATATGCATATTATTATTACACTTATCATGATATTTCAAAATGCTTTATTCATACATAGCGAAATATGCTATATACTATTAAATCTTCTTTAGATTAACACCAAATTGTTTTTATAGCTCGAGCTTCAGAGGCTTTAATTAGGTTCTCATAAAATAATAGCTTTGTAGCTGAGTCGAAGTAATTTAGAATTCAGTTAGTAGTTGAGCTTCAGAGGCTTCAATTAGTTTCTCATTAAATAATAGCTTTGTAGCTGAGTCGAAGTAATTTAGAATTCAGTTGAGCTTCAGAGGCTTCAATTAGTTTCTCATTAAATAATAGCTTTGTAGCTGAGTCGAAGTAATTTAGAATTCAGTTGAGCTTCAGAGGCTTCAATTAGTTTCTCATTAAATAATAGCTTTGTAGCTGAGTCGAAGTAATTTAGAATTCAGTTCGTAGTTGAGCTTCAGAGGCTTCAATTAGTTTCTCATTAAATAATAGCTTTGTAGCTGAGTCGAAGTAATTTAAAATTCAGTTCGTAGTTGAGCTTCAGAGGCTTCAATTAGTTTCTCATTAAATAATAGCTTTGTAGCTGAGTCGAAGTAATTTAGAATTCAGTTAGTGGTTTAGATTTTCTGTTTTCATTTGCTGTTATCAACATTAATTTTCTCTGTACACTACCTTATCTGCAAAACTCAAGTTTTAGCTGGGATGAACTTATCTGATCAAGTTAGTTTGTTGTGGAAGCGCTAGCTGATTTCTTCATCATTTTTATCAGCATTGATTTTGTAATACATGTGTAACGAAAATATCCAGATTATTATTTATATGTATCTATACATTTTTCCATTTGATTCAGATTTTTAAAACATAAATTGATTGAAAGTAAATTACACACCGTTTCGGCTCCCGCCACAGAACCTCATCAGACAACTTTACGGCAGTTGTTACGGTTTTTTTCTTTTTCTT
>JASAND010016351.1:0-15875 GCA_030248195.1 Trissonchulus latispiculum | reverse complement strand
GTTGGCAAAATGCGTCGAAGTAGATGAATTTTTTTTCGAAAATAACTTTGAAATTTTCTTCAAAAAGTGTATATTTGGAAAACAATCTGAAAAATTTTCCGCGTCAGAAGGCGCGTTGGTTTTCCTCGCGGAATTTCGAAAGAACTGCGGAGTTTTTTCGCAAAAATGCGGTTGGCATGCCATAAAAAGCACGGTTTGATGCATTTAGTCTCATTTCTTCGCAGGATCAAGTAGGTAGGCGGCGCGTCGCCCTCCGAAGGTAGGAAAATAAGGAGAGAAAGACGCGCGGGCAAACCAAAAATTGCGTCAATTTCCATTTTTAACAGTATATTTATTGCATTTGTGAAGAAAATAATCCGACTGAGAAAAATTACCATTTTTGCCTAAAAACGTCAAGAATTTTAAAAATTTGTTCAGTTCTTCATTATACTACAGTAAAAACAAAAAATAACTTTTAAAGGTTTCGTTCTCCAGACCCCGCTGGAAAAAATTTGCCGCCCACCCGTCACGAAATCCTGGATTCAGTGATCCCACCATGGTCAACTGCCTTCCTTGGCTCGATGGATCTTTTAAGCTCGGGGGACCGTTTAGGGTTGCTTATGTTGACTTTCCTGATATATATATATATATACACGTATATATATATATAACCCGAATGGTGACTCTGCCAGGGTCTCGTGCCAGAAACTGCTCTATGAACACGTCAAATCATCTTTCAGACCCATGCTTGACATGCCGATCGTGGAAACCCGGGGCTGGGGTTGCAGGTCAAAACTTGCCGTACAGTGAGCCTACAGTAACCCAAAATTTAGCATCTCCGGCATGTTTTCCGGTACATTTTGCCGAGTAGAGATGTATAGTTTCGTTCCGGCTGGTACTCGACCCCGAGTGCCAACCCTCATCACATGGGAGTTTTCCATTGCAGTCCTGTAGATGAGTAATCATGGTCACATGCCTACTGGAAGTTCACAGTCTTCGCTAGATAGCAATGCTGGGGACAACAACAATTTTTTCTCGCTGCTACTCCCAAACGCAGCGAGGCGAGACGACTTTGGTCAGTCGCTGCGATATCTGCTGATGATGGCATTTCTCCATGTGAATCACGTATTGGTGACAATTTGAAGGGTTTCAAGAAATGACAATGGGGACCAAAGTGCCGGAAGCTGCTCCAGCCGGAACAGGCGCAACGATGGCTCAAATCGATTTCGCCTAAGTCACGTCTTGTCCATGGCATCCTAGTTTGCACTTTGAATTCGTTGTGCGAGTTCCCGGTTTTCCCGCCCATGCTTCACAGTATTGGCAGATCCACGTGGAGGGACCGCTCTCAATTGAGTTTCTCCGTCAGAGTTTCAGGCCATCAGACCACAATTCAGGGAAACTGTTCCGGCACGAGACGAAACGACTGGAATCTCACTGCGAATTTGTCCCATTTCAGTTGCATATATTTAATGCATACTCGGTCAATATGTTCAAAACTCTACGAGAAGTGCCCTGGAAAGGACGTCACCAGCGAAATAATCCGAGAAGTATGTGCGCAGTAGCCTCAGCGCTGGTCGGAACACTTCAGTATTCTCGGTTTCAGTTTCTATGTCTACGACTTTGACAACAGTGATGTGCCTAGAGTATTTTCCAAAATCGATGGCCGAAAAGGTGATGGCCTGAGTGTTGCTGGAGTAACGTCGTTGCTGACCGGATTGCTCGTCCAAAAATAAGAACCACTTTCTGTTCAGGCTATTCTACGTGTATCACAATGTACTGGCAAGTATCTCTGTTGATGTCTTCTTAAAATGAGGCCATGCAATCTAGGCTCTGCAGTGTGATAGTATCAGTTATCATGGTGCAGCATTACTGTAGCACTGTAGCCTTGTAGTATGGTATAGTTTATATTGCTTATAGAGGCAATGCCATAGGGCATTTGCTCGATTGGTGCGGCCTTGACCATTCACGGCTAACCCCATCTTACTGTGGCTAGCAGCATGGCCAGATCAAAGTTTTGGTGCACTGCAGTTGGTACAAACTTGACTGATTTTCCTTTTCCCGCCGGAGTGAAGCGTGGAGCTCTATGGGAGATCAGCATCTTCGTACTCAATGACGCTAACTTGCATCGATCAGTGCAGAAAAACAAAAGCAGGTGAAGTACAGCTCTGCGAGTCGGAGCTCGGCAGTTCTGTTGCATGATGCCTTGCAACCCCACTCGCTGTCAAGATCATATTACCAGTGCCGAAGATGCCTTTCTCAACAAACTAGAATTTTCTCTACTGAGTCAGTCGCAATGTGACAGTTTGCTTTGGTAGCCATCTGTCCTGTATGTTTTGAAAGCTTGCAGATCTTTCACCGTAAAGCTTCAGCTGCAGTGTTCTTACCATGACCGAATTTCTTCAAACTACTGAACGCACAGTAGGTCAATTGCTAAGACGCAATGTGTTATTTAACATCCAATATTTCCTGCTAGATGAAAGACAGTATGTATGTGCTTCACGTGGCAAAGCGATCATTCAACTAGGTTCCATCACTGAGACAATCTTTGTATCAAGGGACGAAGAACATTCGATTACTTCCATGACCGACAACAGGAAGCGGAGAGGGCCTTGCCATATGAGGGTATGACGTATGTAATTTCCTGTTCTTAATGAAGTCTGCTGATTTTCCAAAACAATTTTCAGTATTTTCTAGGTTTTCAGCATTTTCCTGTATCATATTTTTAATTTTAATCAGAGTTTATCTTTAATTGATAAATGCCATTTTTTTGGTTTGTTTTTGTGAAGGGCCTGTAGTTTTCTCTGAGGTCTCAAAAATACCCTGTATAGACGATTGAAAAGCCGCATAATGAAAATTTGAGTTTAGACCATACGGTGTTTTTTCCATACTATATGGCCTTATTAGCAATGTTTTCAGTAGAACTGCATATCAGATTCGCCTTTCCATGAAGGACACGTTGTTATGGGCTCGCAAAGTTCGGGTCCTGTCTCGCCAATTTCCCCAGGTCTTTAAAGTTCCGGATCAGCCGAGCTGCGTGGGGCTCCACGTGCCGAGTTCAAATATTCTTCGATTCGCAGTAGGTTCTTCGATTTTGGTGGGACCAATGAGTTTTTTGTCTTCGATTTTTGCTGAAAAGATGGTAGGTCACGAATTTGAAGCCCAAGTCCAGCTTTCCGTCCGCTCAGTATAAGCTTACATCTTAGTTTAAAAGCTTTAGCTTATACTGAGCGAATGGAAAGCTGAACGAAAAACGGACTTCAGATTCGTTCTACGATTCGAAAACCCCTATATACAGCTTTTCAGCAAAAAATCGAAGACAAAAAATTTTTCGGTTTCCTTTTGGTCCCCTAGAAATCGAAAATTTGAATTTCGCGAAATCGAAAAATTTTGCGATATTTGAACTCAGCGTGGTCGAAAAACATACCCACACCAAATTTTAGCTCATTTGGTCAAGTTTTAAGGATTTTGAGTACTCGGGGGTAAACGAGACAAGACCCAAAATTTCCTGATCTGACAGACTGACAGTGACTTGTCCAGATATGATGTCCAAAAAACGGAGTTATGCAAAATGTTTCGCTTTCTGATGTATTACCGTACAGAGTTGCGACTGACTGGTCTTCTTAGTTCGAAGTCTTGCAGTCTAACTAAATCTTAGGTATTTGAGAATCGTGGTGCACGTCACTTTTTTTGTTTTGTCAAAAATAGATATGGTAAATTTTCGGTGTGCAATTTGTTTGAAGTTGTGCAGAATTTGTTAAATTAAACATGTTTATAAAATTATAAACTTAGTTCTCTACGTTTCTTACCGGTTGCCGGCAGCTGGTTTTTTTACAGGTAGAAACGCAAAAGCTTCAAAAAAAGCCTGATTTACGCAAAATAGCCATTTATGTACAATCTTGTGGCGAAGCCGACCGGAAAATACCGAAAATGTTTGCCTATATCGGTAAAACTTTTAGGGGCACCAAAAAACCTCGGGGAGGTTCTGGAGTGGGGAGGTAATCCCTGCTTAAAGCATGTCGTACAATGCAACAGTATTATCGGAGTAGGGAATGGTGACCCAAAATGAAAAGTATGTTGGTAGCCGCGAAGCAAACTACTAAAATTTATATTTTTTAAAAATGGTGAAACTTATGAACTTGTTTGCTCAGAACAATTTTTGAAAACATTTTTGAGCTGTGTATTTTTCCATAATAAATTATATTTATAAATTTCTTGAGAAATATAATTATGCCTACCGTAATCCTGGTAGAATTCTCAGTTTTTGGTGCCAGAAATGTCATTGTTAGCACTAAGCTTAGTCCAAGAACTTTTAACAAAAGCATGTTTAACCAATTCTGGGCAATTAGAGTGAGATTTCAGTTCTTCACATACATTTCAATGTTCTTCAATGTTCTACAGACAAACGGTCGAGATGGAACTAGCTATATTGTGTTGTGTATTGATGGTATAATGTAACATTGGATGCAGTTGACCACAAAATGCTGCATAGTGTTCTCTAAATGATTCTTTTAAAGAAAGCCTTATTTAATGTTTGACTGTACTAATACAGGGTGTAGGAACAAGTGATCTTTTTTTTTCTTTTTCTTTTTTTCTTTTTCCCTTTTTTTTTTTTCTCCTCTTTTTTTTTTTTTTTTCTTTTCCTTCTTTTGTTTCCTTTCCTCTCTTTTTTTTTTTCTTTTTTTTTCTTCTTTTCTTTTTTTCTTTTTTCTTCTCCTCTTCTTTTTTCCCTTGTTTTTCCTTCTTCTTTTTTTTCCCCTTTTTCTTTCTCTTTCTTCCTGTTTTGTTTGTTTTTTTCTTTCTCTTCTTTTTTTTTTTTTTTCTTTTTTTCGACGAACGTATGGATGCGTCTTCACCAAGAGTACATATATAATTAATAAAAGTGTGACAAGCGTCGCACTCTCTGTTATCAGCTTGCGAGCCATGCTTTGCGAGCTAACGGCCCATCACCCCCCCGCAATTGCGTAACTAGTGCCCCCCCCCCGAAAATCAGTACCTAGTACGCATTGCGTACGTTCACTCGATTCAATTATATATATGCCTTTTATCGGGACCCCCCGCAAATGTGACCTATCACTTTTCAATGTCGAGTGATACGTCACATTTGGGGTGTCCCGATAAAAGGCATACAGACATGGAGGAAACCCACATTTTCGGTATTCTGGCTGGAACTTTTTTATTATAAGGGTTAGACGAGAAATCCACATACCATCGTACTTGGCGTGCGCACTTAGAAATTTCTTTTAAGCATATTTACACTTGCCTAGGCTGTAGTGTTATACCGGTATAATGCAAAAAAGTAGCGGGGGCAAACCCAAACGGGGGAAAATACCCACCCCTCACAGGACTTAAAAATTGTCGTAGCACAATTCTGGCACTCTCTGTATAAAATTCAACTCTTTTTAGCTGGTATAAATAAAAAACCGGTCTAAGTTGCTTTTTTGTGATCTCATGTGCCATTGAAAATGCAGCATCAGCCAGGTTTCATAAAGTTTATAATATAGGGCAACTTTTGAAAAATGCTAAAAACGATGTAATTTGATAAAACTTACGTATTAGTCTATCGTGTAAAGAATGGTTTTTTACATTTAATTGGCTGTTACAATCCACAATTGAAAATGTCCTGGGTCCTCCCGTACCGAAATGGCAGTTTTAGCGTTTTTAGCCTCTAGCTAGCAAAGTAAGCAAAATTGACCAAATCTGACAGCATAGAATGACGCAGCGTCCTCGATAGTACCGTGCTATAGCCACTAATTGTTTCCTCGTTGAGTTGTTAAAGAATTTTCAAAAAAATTTGGGTGGGTTTTTCAAAGTGGGTTTTTCCCCGCCACGTTTGGCAATGTGCCAGACTAACAGTGCAGCCGTTCAGTCTAATTTTTGCTCTGTGCAAAGAGGAAATATTTCCATCATTACAGATATTTGCAAAACTTTTCTAGCCCAACCCAGTCAAAAGTTACATCGGTCCAAACTTTTGCAAAAGTTTGGGATGGTTCGACCAAATGTAGGTGTCATTTTCAAAATGTCATAAAATGAGCAAGAGTAATCCAAATTAATTGATCTTTGCACAAGTAGGTTAGAAAGAGTCGCGCTTTCTGCTGGTATGTTTTGAAGCTCATAGCTCCAACCCACGACCCAGGAGGCGGGTGGGTCCCCCCCCCCCCAAAGGGGGTGGGTTTTTCACCCCGTGGCTATACTGTAACAACAAGTGAACATACGCAATTGGGTAATAGGCACTGATTTGCAGGGGGGAGGACTCCACTAGGTAGGCCATTGCGAGGGGGGGTGGGCCGTTAGCTCGCAGAGTATGGCTCGCGAGCTGATAACAGAGAGTGTGACGCTTGTCACACTCTTATTAATTATGCACACTCTTGGCACCACTGGATACTTCACACCCAGTGAATTAGCCTAGAAATATATTATTATAGCAGCCCTCATTATGGCACTCGTAATAACACAACAAGGAGCAGAACACTCATATTGTTCACGGCAGCAAACCCTGAGTGAAAAGACCCGTGTGTATAAAGACAGTATAGAGAGGCTGCGTAGATATCACACGTAAAATAAAAAAGCACAAGTCCAATTCTGAAAACACTTCGCCCACTTAGTTACCAATACTATCTTTGCTTTCATCCGATGACGATGCTCTGTGAAGCTGATCCAGGGACCAAAAACTACAGTCGACAGATCAAAACAGTAACTCAAATATTCCACAAAAGAGGGCGGAGATTTGATCAAATCCTGATCCAAATCAATGCCTAGCGAAACCAATTTCATGAACAGAATCATACCACTACCTAGAAATAGGCAAAAATGGAGAAAGCATGCAAACATAACCTAATAATCACAAAACAAACAACAAGACAAAAGAAAGGGAAGGTTGTATCCGCAACTGCTACACCAATAATTAAAAGCTGTATGTACAAAATGGTATACGTTCATACGGCATGACAAGACAGGCAAGAATGCCAGGATCCTGAAACGTCATCCAAACCAGGGGCGCACATAAGAGGGGGGGGCGCCCCATCCCGAAATCAGATGTGACAAAAATTTTATTGTCCGCGCGTAGCGCGGACATAAACTTTCAAAAATTTTCGCGCCTTCGGAGCGAAATTTACCTAACTTTTGCTTAATTTACCCAATATATACCTTTATTTCAGCGTTTTAAACCTTTCAATAGCAACTTTTTTTATCATTTTCAAAACATTTCGCGCCGTGGGCGCGAAATTTTTTTTATTTTTGCTTAAGTTACGCTTATTTTTGCATTTTGAACCTTGTTGTCAAAAAGCATTCAACTCTGGGGGGAGATGCCCCCCAGACCCCTAAATGTCTCTGAGGTCCGCCCCCCGAAAAGTTCCTATATATGTGCGCCACTGATCCAAACATTAAAAATAAAAAACTATTAGACAAAAGTTCCAACTCCAACAAAAGAATCATTTAGAAAACATATATGCATATTTTGTGGTCGAGTGTTTAAGAGTCAAAAAATTCCAGATGCAATGTTACATTATATATCTGAATACAAACGCAATGTACCATTGTATCATCGCAAGAGGAATAGATTGAATCTTTTGGTTTCCATCTCGACCGTTTGTCTGTAAGGACGATTGAAAGGGCTTCACGGCCGAAATGTCAAAACGCCAATGAAATGAAAAAAGACTTTTGAAATCTCACTCACCTTGAGGTGCCCAGAATGTGCCAATTTTGAGGAATTTTGGTTAAACATCTTTGTTAAAAGTTCTTGGACTAAGCCTATTTAGTGCTAACAGTGACATTTCAACTACTTTTTACCTTCGTTATCCTCCCCGCTAGTGAGGGGGGCTCCTACCCAGGATTCTGTGTAAAGATGATCGATAAAACAGCCGCCAGGATTCTTTGTGTAAAATAATTATATATTTCCTCAAGAAATTTATATGCACAGTGAAAAACTAATTTATTATAGAACAATACACAGCTCAATTTTCAAAATGTTTTCAAAAAGTGTTCTGAACAAATAGGATTCATGCGTTTCATATTTTTAAAAGCTCTCGTTTTTAATTTAGTAAGTTTAGCTGCTGGCTGCCGTTCCAAGACCCCGCCTCTTTCCAATGATTTGCAATGTTTTCGACATTGCAACATGCTTGTGAAAGTTGTATTCTTCTCCGATAATGCTTCTATTTGTGCAGTTGCGTATAATTTATAACTTTGCGACATGCTATTTAAGCAGGGATTTTTAGGGGGGATTACCTCCCCACTCCCCAAATTGCTCGCTTCACTCCCCCCCCGAGGATTTTTTGGGTGCCCTAAGTTTTACCAAATATAGGCAAACATTTTCAAATATTTTCCGGTCGGCTTCGCCTAAGATTGTATAAATGGCTATTTTTTGCGTAAATCCAGGCTTTTTTGAGAAACTTTTGCGTTTCTACCTGTAAAAAATAGCTGCCATACAATACAGTACAAAAATATTCAGTAAGAAACGTAAAGGAATGCGTTTATAATTTATAAACGTATTTGAACAACACTTTAAATTCTGCACAGCTTCAAACAAATTGCACACCGAAATTTAAATTTACCCATGTCCTATTTTGGCAAAACTAGCTTCCCAAACAAAAGTGACGTGCACCACTTTTTGGTCTCAATACCTAAAGATTTAGTTAGACTGCAAAAAGATGCAAACTTCAGGCTAAAAAGAAAGGCCAGTCAGTCACTAACCTCGCAACGTGTTAAAATCAGACGGTGACAGAAGAACAAATTGCCTGAAACCACCAGAATCTAAATATACTATCAGAAAGCAAGAAACATTTAGACAACACTTACATAGCTACACATCCGTTTTTTATTTCGTGTATATCTGGACTAATTGGGGTCACTGTTGGAGCCTTAGACAAGTGAATCAGTCCTTGTCAGGTCAGAATTTTTGGGTCTTGTCTCGTTTACCCCCCAGTACTCAAAATCCTTAAAACTTGACCAAATGAGCTAAAATTTGGTGTGGGTATGTTTTCGACCACGCTGAGTTCAAATATCGCAAAATTTTTCGATTTCGCGAAATTCGAAATTTTTCGATTTCTAAGGGGGGACCAAGGGAAACCGAAAAATTTTTTGTCTTCGATTTTGCTGAAAAGCTGTATATAGGGGTTTTCGGAATCGTAGAACACGAATCTGAAGTCCGTTTTTCGATTCAGCTTTCCGTTCGCTCAGTATAAGCTAAAGCTTTAAGCTTAAGATGTAAGCTTATACTGAGCGAACGGAAAGCTGAATCGAAAAACGGACTTCAGATTCGTGTTCTACGACCCCGAAAACCCCTATATACATCTTTTCAGCAAAATCGAAGACAAAAAATTTTTCGGTTTCCCTTGGTCCCCCCTTAGAAATCGAAAAATTTCTAATTTCGCGAAATCGAAAAATTTTGCGATATTTGAACTCAGCGTGGTCGAAAACATACCCACACCAAATTTTAGCTCATTTGGTCAAGTTTTAAGGATTTTGAGTACTGGGGGGGGGGTAAACGAGACAAGACCCGAATTTTTGCGGGCTCTATAATATTGTGCTCGCGTGTCAGCAAAATACGAGGAGGAGCGGGTCGAAATTTGACCACTGCTTTACGTTCTCCGCTGAGGCTGATTGTCATTGCTTAAACAGAATACGTACGTATAGCCATGGGGGGGGAACCCACCCCTTTTTGGGAGGAAAAAACCCACCCGCCTCCTGGACCAAGGGTTGGAGGTATGAGTTCCAAAACATAGAAAGTAGATTTTTCAGGTTGTCCGTTCTATCTGCGAGCATCCCAGAAATCGACTCATATATACAGGGTATTTTTAGGGATTTTTTCCGGGGGGAGGGGGCTTCCCGGCCCCCCCCCCGGGCCCGGGGGGGGGCGATTTTTTTTGAAAAAAGAGCCAAAAAATGGTATTTTTGGGCGTTTTTTTCATGGTGAAACACAAAAAGTTCTCAAAAATGCCAGGATTTAAGCTAAAAATAGCCATTTTTACGGAAAAATCTCCGGCGAAGCCGGAAAATTTTTGAAAATTTGACCATTTTTGGAAAAAATGTAGACCTCATTAAGGGCAAAATCGTCAAAATCCGGGGGGGGGGCGATTTCGGGGGGTCAATTTCGGGGGGCTCACCGCCCCCGCCAGGTAAAAAATACCCTATATATATTGCATTAATTGGAGGCCGCTGTGGGATCCTCCGCTGCTCTGACGAGTGAATCGGTCATTGCCGTCCATTGTTGTCTATCGCTGGTGATGTCGGCTAGGATATTCTTCCAGTCCCTTGACCAAGATTGATATATATATGTGATGAAGTCGGAGACTGGAGAGATCTTTTTGTACTGTCCTTTGCCACGTAGTACGAACGCCGCAGCGGGGGCGCTTCCACTGGGGCAGGGGCTCTGCCATCAATGCTCGTCTAGCAGGAAATGATGGATGACGACGTAGGACGTGGCCAAAATAACGCAGCCTGCGTCTTAGCAATTCTGACCTGCACAGCGACGGAGGATTGATGCGTTCGGTAATTTCATGGTTGGAAATTCGGTCATGGTAAGACACTCCGAGCATGCGGCGCCAGCAGTAGAATTCAAAGGCTTGCAGTCTGTTAAGATCATTTACCTTAACCGGCCAGGTCTCGCAAGCATAAAGCAATACAGGACGAATGGCTGCAAAGTAAACTTTAATCTTTGTACGCAGACTGACTTTTCGGTCTTTCCAGAGAGAGTCCTGTAGTTTGTTGAAGGCATCTTCGGCTTTGGCAACTCTCGATCTTATTTCTTGAGTGGGGTTGCCGTCAGCTGCAACAAGGCTGCCGAGATAAGAAAATTGGTCAACACACTCCAGTGGTTGGCCTCGCAGAAGGATCGGCGCTGGGTCCGCAGAGCAACACTTCACTACCTTTGTTTTTTCTGCACTGATCAGTAAACCGACTGCAGAGGCATAGTTATCCAGCCTGTCGATCATCTGGTTCAGATCCGCGCTGGTTTCTGCCAGTAAAGCAATATCGTCAGCATAGTACAGATCTGTCAGTCGTTCATCCCCATAAATTCTGATCCCTGGGGATCCCTCAAGGGCCTTCCGAAGAACAACGTCCAGAACGATGTTAAATAGCAGGGGGGACAGCAGGGCGCCTTGTTTCACTCCAGTATTAACGGGAAAGAAATCAGTCAAGTTTGTACCAATGCGGACGGCACTTAGGCTTTGATCATACATACGTCTTATTAATGACACTATCTTGTCTGGCAGCCCACAGTAAGATAGGGTTTCATACATACGTGGGCGATCGATGGAGTCAAAGGCCGCTTTGAAGTCAACAAATGCTATAAGCGTCGGCTGCCTATACTCGTATCTCGTCTCCATGATTTGCCGCAAGGCGAAGATTTGGTCCACAGTGCTGCGGCCCGGTCTAAATCCTCCTTGGTTTTCGCGGTGACAGCTGTCTATCGCACTGCGAAGCCGCCCTAAGATTATGGCCTCGACGATCTTATAGGAGACATCTAACAGGGAGATGCCCCTGTAGTTTTTGCATTCCGATTTGTTACCTTTCTTAAATAGAGGCACCAACACGGATTTCTTCCAGTCAGCAGGGAATTCTTCGGATTCCCATATTTTTTGGACGAGTCCGGTCAGCTGACGGCAAAGGGCTGGACCTCCAGCTTTCAAAATACTAGCATTCAGGCCATCCTCACCGGGAGCACTAGACGACTTCATCGATTTGATGGCCTTGCCGACCTCGCTTTCTGTAGGCACATCTGTTGAGATGTCCAAAAAGTCATCGAAAGGCAGATCAAACAGCGGCTGGATGGGACTGGGGCGGTTCAGGAGAGTCTGGAAGTGTTCCGACCAGCGCTGGTTTCGCCTTTGAAGGCTGCGGATAACAGTTCCATCTGCTTCTCGGATTATTTCGCTGGTGACGGTCCTTTTTCCAGAGACTTCTCGTAGAGTTTTGAACAGTTTTCCGGAGTCTCCGTGACGCGTTGCGTTGTTCATAACCTCTATCTGTTTCAGCCAGTATGCATTCTTATCCTTGGCCATGCTCTCAGCTATTCTGGCTGAAAGTTCCCTGCGCTGGACTGACAAGGTTGTACGCCGGCGTTGCTGGACCAGATTCGTGGTGTCCAGTGAGATCCAGTCGTTTCGTCGTCTCGTTGTAGCAGTCAGGCACTGAGATGCAGTTTCCTGGATAATCGCTTTGGTGGTTGACCATATGTTTTCGACGTTATCCAGGTCTGATAGTACCTGAAATCTGTTGGAGAGCTCCAATTGAAACTGATTCACTACTTGTGGATCTCTTAGCTTCTCTGTGGCGTAGCGTGGGCAGGCACGGTGGGGTTTCTTTTTGCACAACGGAGTTGTAAAGTGCAAACTAGGATGCCATGGTCAGACTGTAGAGAGGTCCCCCAAAATGTACGACAGCCTAGAGCAGACGACTTCCACCGATGACTTAGGCAAACGAAATCGATTTGTTTCCTCGTTGAGCCATCGTTAGATGCCCAGGTTTCCAGATGGCGACGCTTGTGTCGAAACGCCGTGTTCACAGCAAACAGCCGGTGTTGGCAGAGAAGCGAGATAAAACGGTCCCCATTGTCATTTCTTATTCCAATAGAGTGATCACCAATGCATGATTCACATGGAAATCTGGGACCGACGGTTGCGTTGAGATCACCCATCATCAGCAAAAAGTCGCTTTTGGGAGTTTCGCTGATAGTATCACTTAGCGACTGATAAAAGTCGTCTTTACTTTGGTCGTCCGCTGCGTTTGTAGGGGAGTAGCAGCTAATGATTGAAGTAGGAAAAGGTGTTGTTGCTATCCTAGCGGTAGCAATCCTAGCTGAGACTGGTGTGAACTCCAGTAAGGCATGCTCTATGCGCGAGCTGATAGCAATTCCTACACCATGTTGACCGCTTCCGTCTACAGGACCGCTGTAGAAGAGTTTGTATTTTGGATGTTTGGGCTGGCTTCCAGGTACTATTGGAGTGAAGAGGGTTGAGCTTCCGGAGTCGGGTATACGTGTTTCCGAGAGGCAAACTATATAAACATCTCTCTCGCTTAGAGATGTTGCAAGGAGCTCTTGGGCACCCAGGGATCGCAATGAACGGACATTCCAAGAGGCAATGTTAATTTTGGAACATAGTTTCACTTGTACAGCGTTGGGACGTGCCGAAACCCGGTTGGCTTGTCCCCTCAGCCCCAGGTTTCCACGATCGGCGTCCGGCTGGGGGGAGACCCGAGCGGCGGGGGTCATCCTAGCATGGGTCTGAAGATGATTTGACGTGTTCATTCATAGAGCAGTTTCTGGCTGGGATACAACCAGGGTCGCCATTCCTGGAGGTTATATATATATATACGTGTATATATATATATATATATCAGGAAAGTCAACATAAGCTTTAACCTAAACCTCGAGTCTCTGAATACATGAGTTAATATACAGACGCTTATTAAAAAGATTATCCATCGGGGCATTGTTGACTGACAGCGGTCTAACAGTTTTCCAAGGGAATAAAAGTTGACCATGGTTGGGATCACTGGCGGATCCAGGATTTCGTGACGGGTGGGCGGCAAATTTTTTCCAGCGGGGTCTGGGAGCAGAGCAACCCAAAAGTTGAAGAAATTTTTTGTTTTTGCAATAAAATCGGTCTTCGGATCTTTAATTCTTTTTATAATGAAGAACTGAACAAATTTTTTAAAATTCTTGACATTTTTAGGCAAAAATGGTAATTTTCTCCGAAAAATCGGATGCATTTCAAGCTTTTTCTTCACAAATGCAATAAATATGCGGTTAAAAAGTAGAGAATGCGCGCCGAAGGCGCGAAATTTTTTGGTTTTTGCCCTTTTTCCTCTTTCTCTCCTTAATTTTCCCTACCTTCGAATCGTGACGGAGGGGGCGGCCGCCCCCCCGCCCTGGATCCGCCGCAATGGATGCATGCATTATTGTCTTTTATGGCATGCCAATACTGTTTTTTGCGAAAAAAACTGCGAAGTTCCGCAGTTCTTCGAAAATTCCGCAACTTTTTTCGGAGCTCTGCGCAAAGTTCCGCAAAAAGTTCTGGCCTTGAGAAGAAATTTTCAGTTGCCTCAGATGAAAATTTACGTGTTTCAAATATACACTTTTTGAAGAAAATTTTCAAAACATTTTCGAAAAAATTCATCTTCGCGCTTTCGGCGCGTATATGTCAATATACAAAGACACCTCTCAATCTTAGCCGAGTTATATATATATAATGCCTAGTGACAGCTATATATGCAAAGAAATTGTTTTGGTGTTGAAAAATTTGCCTAACAATAATTTTAAACAATTTTAGCCTTTTAGCAGTTTGCTTATATTTTAGGACTACTGACTGCCGAAACTAAACTTTTGAGAATTTCCACTAAGGATTTTCCTGTTTTCACAAACTTTTCTCAGCTTCTGGGGGCTCTGCCCCCAGACACCCGCGTCCTATTAGGTCTATATACTTGTAAAACACACGTACACATGCTTTTCGACTTTCAAAAAATAGTTATAACTTGGTTAAGTCTATGAGTTAAATGTTAAAAATGTGTTTAAATTTATTTATTTAAATTGCTGTCATTAAAATTGTTGTAAGGAAACCACGAGGAAATAGGAAATATATTAGAAAATCTTAGGAGGTGTGTAACGCTCACATAAGCCGTCGTCCAAAAGACACTGCTACGTGTATACTACGTATATATATACGTATACGTATTGCATTACCTACCAAAATAACAAAGAGGTAAAAAGGACAGCTGCCAATAAATATCCTTTGATCCGAGCAAAGTCGAAACAGTTGACCAAACAGGTTAACGTCACATAACCAATCAAAGAAAATCCAAGGAAGTGTAATACTAAACGAGGCATAAACATCAGATACATTGCACAACCACCTGCGAAGGCAGACCAGACGTGGCACCACATTGGCTGACATGACGCTAAAACGAATAAGCTAAGCTAAACGTATATTATATATATATATATATATATATATATATATATATATATATATAACAAGTAGGAAAAATGCTCCTTGCAGTCGCATGTAAAATGCAATATGAGCTAAGGGCAGCATTTAAATACGTAAAAGACAACAGTTAAAATACTTAATATGAGCCAGCATCTAAATGGGTAGAAGACAAGATTCAAAATGCTTAATATGAGCCAGCATTTAAATGTCTAAAAGACAAGATTTAAATGCTTAATATGAGCAGCTCGCTTTCTCGGGCTCATATTGACGCCTTCAAGCTTGTAAGTAAACCTCAAGGTACTCAGTGAGGGTCAAGAAATGTCGACTAAAATGTATATACACATCTCCTGACCTAAACGCCTCTATTAGTCGCTATAAAGACAACTGCAGGAACTGTCAGATCCTTATTCAGCACGTAATCGTAATAACGTTATAGCTCTAGCCCCGCATATTATAGCGCTTGTTATATTACGTTATATATATAGTTTAGCTTACATACTAGTGCGATTTCAGCTGGCAGCTTGCTATCACTGACTTCTGAAAAAGATGAGCTGGACTGTAAAAACAGAAATAAGCTGACAAGTAATACGTTTTCGAAATAAAAGCGTTTGTTTTAATTAAATCGCTTAGAGTTATCTTGTGGTTAGACAACTTGACAAATAAGTAGGAATTTGACGCATGTCACATTGGCGAAAATAACGGGCCTTGAAGGAGTCATTTAAGTGGCTGTAAATGTATCGTCAATATGAGCCCGAGAAAGCGAGCTGCTCATATTAAGCATTTAAATCTTGTCTTTTAGACATTTAAATGCTGGCTCATATTAAGCATTTTGAATCTTGTCTTCTACCCATTTAGATGCTGGCTCATATTAAGTATTTTAACTGTTGTCTTTTACGTATTTACAAGAACAAAAAGTGCTCCTTCGTCGCATGTAAAATACATATGAGTCTTCGTAGGCAGGTTGTACATAAG
>JASAND010016350.1:0-45107 GCA_030248195.1 Trissonchulus latispiculum | reverse complement strand
GGTTTTTGAAAACGTACTGGAACCGAACCAATTTTGGCGTATATTATCAAAAGTGAGATTTTATTAAACTTTTCTAAAAGTTTGTAAAATTTCTTTGAACTTTTGAAAAAATTGTTATTCTTTTACAAGCAGAATATAATTTTCTAGAAAAATTTATGGGTGCTATTGGATTACTTTGAATGTTCAGAATTAGCAATAGTTAGCTAATATATACATTATCGTTAATTTATTGTGAATATTAATTACGTTGGCGGTTTTTTTGCGTGAAACATTGCGTATTTACGCAGTCGGGCTTAAAAATACGCAGTCAGAAGCAAAAATACGCAGCCAAAATATTTGGTAGTAGGAATTTCTGAGTGTTCTAAATTAATTTCGTGAGACACCCCACGTTATTTAGGCTCAGGCTTCTTCAGTGTTGCGCTGCCCCCCCTAATCCCCGCTTACCTCTTCGATTCTACGTTGATCCTCCCGACTGCGGTTGCTATAGTTTCTGCCCAAGCATACGTATATACACTAGCGTAGCCAGGAAGAAATTTGGGGGCAAGCCAAAAATGTTTCGAAAATTTTCCTTTAACTAACCGTTTAGCACTAGATTCAAGTACAGTTCAGTGTTTTGGGGACAGTTTCAAGTAAAATGAGCGCCGCAAGCTTTTTGTGGGAAAATTTGGCCCATCGCTTTCAACTACGCCTTAAAAATTTTCTTTTGTCTCTGATTTCTGCGGGGCATGATGCCCCCTGCCCCACCCCCTGGCTCGCGCTCGCGTAGCGTATATATACGTCTATGCCTACGTACGCGTAGCTGTTTGTTTCTATTTTCATTTGACACAAACTAAAACCAAAATATATTATCTGTTCAAGGGAATATTAACTCTATTTGTCTAACCAACTATTCACATTGTTAAACTGCTCAAGGCAAAGAATTCAAAGTTTTAAAAGCAAATTTACTCCGAAATTGGGGGACTACCCTTTCCAGACCCCCCTGCGTCTATATTTTTCGCCAGCTGTATCTTGACACCATAGTTCTAAGAGCACGCTACGTAAAATGAAGCTAAAACTCTTAACGTTGTTTAAAAACTCTTAAAACGCAGTAATTCGTCCCCAAATGCGTTTATAGCGTTAATAACGTTGAGAAGCAATTTTTGTAATTCTACGCAGTCGAAATCAAAAATACGCACTCGAAAATAAAAATACGCAAAATTTACGCAGGTCCGATTTTCAAAAAAATCCAATTTTTGAAGCTGATGCTACCTATAAATTTATAGCCAGATACATCCAAATTTTACAGTAATTTAGACGAGAACAGTAATTTTCAGAAAAATTATTTTAATTTATCTATTGGAACAGTAATTTTCAGAAAAATTATTTTAATTTATCTATTGAACACAAATAGAATAAAAGTACGTTGACTAATATTGTAATAGATAACGTATTTATACTAAGAAAAGAATGTCGATGTCATCATTCAATTCGCTACAATTTTTTAATATTTTGTCTTTTGAAAATGCTGCAATTTTTCTTGGAATCAGTAAAATTGTAATTTTTGATTACATGACTAGAGATTATCGGGTATATAACTCAGGTCAAAAACTGAACATGTTTTTGGCTTATTCTGCTGAAAGTTCATTCGCAATTTCTATCCATTATAATGTGAAATGCTTTGAGCTACAAACTATAGATAATAGCCACTACTTTCATAAGAATACCATTTGTGTGTAGAGTGCAACTATCTATAGGCCGTTGTCTTAGCTTTTACCAATCGCGCAGGAGAGGCTAAACAAGTCTTGGAATCCTAGTTTAATGGTTCAAAAAGCATGACTTTTCCAATTTTTTGATTTTGAAAAGTCGCCAAAAATCCGACACAACAGAATTTAGCCAGAAGGGTTACTCTACTCTAGTCCATAGTTGAGTAAATCGATATACCGTCCTTGTTGAAATTCTTCGGAGTAAATCTTTCTGCTTTTTTCTTCTTCCTAAACATGTGTGAAAGTTGTAGCGCTGTATCTTTCATACAGCGGACAAATTTTTTCTGCTAAAAACATTTAACCTTACTTTTAGATTTTTATGTTTAACTTTAAAGGACTCTACAGAACGATAGGAGCAATATTACGCAAAACGCTTGTCTTGTTTTTAAGACCCGTTGGGACTACAAAATATGTGAAAATGAGCAAAATCGGAAAGGGTCGGAAAATTGGCCAAACAATGACCCCGTGTGACTACCGATCTCTACTACCGCAACGATGTGCCAATTTTTCGAGATGTATACTTTTAGTATATATGTATAAAAATGTACCCATGCCAATGCCATATTTATAACTTTTATTTCAGCTGGCTAAGGAGCCGAATAACAGTGAAGTAGCTTCGCATGTTGCCGTCATCCAGCCGACAAGAGAAAATATTAAACTGGGAGTTGCTTCTTTTGATCGAGGAGATCTGGAGTCAGCCGAATACTATTTAACGAAGGCTATTGAGGTATAAGCGCTGGTGTGTCGTATAATGCTGCGGTTAAGTATGTTTAGGTGATGAACAACATCCGTAGGAATTTTCGTATATCCTTTTTTACGCGATTTTTTATGTGGGGGCCCTCTTGCAAAAATATGCAAAATTGGGCATACTTTTGAAAGGTTTTTGCGTTTTTACGTTGTTATATGTAAAACTGCCACAAACTCGCTAAAAATGGCTAATTTCAGGCTTTTTAAAGTTAAATATTAATTTAGCTAAAGTTAATGGGTAATAGCAAGAGTACATAATACATAAGAGTATGACAGCAGGCATACTCTATGTATTATGAGGCTGCTACATCCGATGCGCGCTAACGGCTGACCCCCCCCATAATTTGTCAAAGAAATTCGCCCGCTATGTTTGCACGCAACAGACGCACTTTGAACCAACTGACTAGTTGTGTTTTCGAGCTTTAGCGTGCAAACACAGCGTTCGAGTTTGCTTTGATAAGGGGGGTCTGATTTAGGGGGGGGGGGGGTAAACCGATAGCGTGCAGAGGATGTAGCGAGCTGATAATACATAGAGCATGACGCTTGTCATACTCTTATGTATTATGTACTCTTGCTAATAGCTAAAGGTCAGCAAAATTGGTCCTGAGAAAATCTTGAAAATTTGGTATTTGAAAACGTTAGAAAGAGGCTTACTACTTGACAATGGTCAGAAATTGTAGAAGAAACATTAAGCATGGACCTACGTTAACACGAGGTTTAATTCTGGGAGTCTACCCCGAGTCCCAACTCTGACGCAGGGTCTACCCCCGAAAAGTTTCAGAACTTAAAGATGTCTACCTCTAAATTGCTAATTTTTAACATTTTTGGCCAACATTAAGTGAAAATGAAGATTTTTTAGCGATTTTTAAGAAAGTGGTTGAAAAAAACGCTAGAATTTAGAAAGAATGAACAAGTTTTGGTAAAATTGCTGAGGGGTCTATCCTTTTTCCCTTCTGAACGAGAGGGTCTACCCTACCCATTTTGCCTTCTCGCAAAGGAGTGTACCCGTTTTTGTTGGTCTGGGGGGTCTACACCGCTATATGCCACCCACGTTATCCTAGGAGCACGAGTATTTTTACTCCATCACTTCACTATCTATAGCTTTAAACCGCATGCTACTACAGTTTTTCTGTCACTGAAATTTCCTTTCTCTATTCCTGCTAACGTGAATACATAGTGTGTGGTGTGCTTATAAATTCTATTTCTTTGCTTGTCGATTATTTTTACAGGGTGCCGTGACGGTCGAGTTGTTAAGATGTTCGACTGAGGACGTGGCGTCCTCGGTTGGAATCCCCCCTGCCATAAAGATTTCGCAAATCCCCTTGAGCAAGGGACTAAGCACATCGGTTCACCGTGGGCTCTTTCCAACCCAGCTATCCATCCTTAGTGGTCAGTAAATGGGTACAACTGATGTGGGATGATAACAGGAGTCCGTGTAGGGCATCTGCCTTGAGGGGCTGGCCCTCTTCCACGGTTGTAGTCATCATTCGAGGCGACACTCCTGGCTCAAGGGTTGTGTATCCGGGGATGAGCACCGTCACCCTAGACCCGACAAGGGTAGGAGAATTCTCCGGGGGTTACCTTTTACGTTTACCTTTATTTTTACAGGTGTGCCCTTGGAATTTTGACCTGCGAGAAAAGCGAGCAGAATGTTACGAGCATATGGGTCAAATTCCGAAAGCCATTGCTGAAGTTCGTGCTACGACAAAACTTTTACAGGACAATACTGAATCCTTTTTGAAGTTGTCACTGCTCTATTATAGTTCTGGCGATCCTGAAGAGAGTCTGACGTATGCGGTTGAGTTTTTAAAGTATTTAGAATTATATATAATTATTAGAGTTACGTATATTAATATAGAGTATAGGTTAAATTTATAGTATAGGATAGGCTAAATTTATATTAGGTTAAGAGTTAAGAATTATTAGAATTCTTAGTATTAAAATTAGAATAGGAGGATGAATACGCAAGGGTATGAATTATAAAATAAGTAAATTATATAGTTTATATAATTATTGTGTCAGGTTTGATAAAATTAGATTGTTAAGGTAATGTTAATGCTAATAATGAGATGATGAGATGTTTCTTTTCGTGAAAAAATTTTTGAAATTTCCCGTGCGATTTCAAAGGGTGCCGCTTTTATACCAAATTTCAGCTTTTTCGGTTGAAGATTTAGATTTAACGTGAGCGTGAGTTATTGTATTTTTAAGATTTTCAAAATCCTTTGTTCTTTGCCGCTTTTTCGCCTTTGACTGGTTATTACTCGCGACTCGCTCAGCGGAAAAAATTGTCAGATTGTCAGGGCTGGCTATGCGTCCGCTTTCACCTAATATGTGGTATATATTTCAAAATTTGAAAGTAGAATTTTTCAAAAAATGCCAATTATTTTCATAATTTCGGCGAAGCGAATCTAGCAAAAGTGAGTAAAAATAAATAACATAATGATAAAGTTCAGTCTGATCTGAATCCAACAATATAAAGTTTTCGTGCCTTCGACTTATATTGCGTCTGCAATAATTTATCCAACAATTTTCCTTATTTCAGCTGATTTTTGGCTACCTTTGATGTTGTCGTCTTGATTTGCCTGAACCAGTGTTAACTAGCAAAAAGCACTCGACTTTCAACTTTTGAAATACCACATATTGGCCAAAGCGCACGCATAGCCATTCCTGAAAATCTAATCGACAATTTTTTCGTTGAGCCAGTCGTGGGTAATAACCAGTCAAAGTCGGAAAAGCGGCAAAGACCAAAGGGTTTTTAAAATCTTAAAAATATAATAACTCACGCAATTTTAACCAAAACAGCTGAAATTTGGTGTGTATAACTTCCGGACAAGGGGGCAATTTTCCAGAAAAACTCGTGGTAGTAGCATGTACCAATCTTTCTGGGCATAAGCAAAGCGGCATCCTTTGAATCATACGAGAAATTTCAAAAAATTTTCAGGAAAAGAAAGATCTCATCATTCCGGTTCAGAAAATATTTTATGGTAGCTATCTTGAAGCGCTCTTGGAAAGAAACAATTTCGCTTTCTGCTTTTTTGGTCAAACTTTAGTTGGTATAGTTAACAGTTTCTCCTTTTTCCGATTTTGATAGGTGTTTGGCTTTACTTGCTAGTTTTATGTATACATATAAGTATGGGAGAGTATATATACCCAAGGAGCTGCGTTGTTATGTGAGATCGTTTGTATACTGCTCGATGATGACAGTAAAGTATGAAAACACGCAAACACCACTACCGTAGACAGTTTAGTTTTCGGTAAGTTCGGTTGCGACGCGAAGCTGGCAGACTTAGCACAATTTCGGATCTTCGCGAATGTCTCTGGAATAACATGAAGCGTAAACAATGGCCGAAACTCTGCTTGCAATGTTCGTTATGTAGCAAAATACGGAGTGGCCAAAACGCCAACTTGGCATATCAGCGAACGTTGCGAAATTTGACATAGTTTACGATTGATTTTTAATTAATTTGATAAAAATATGAATTTTTTGGTTTAGTCAAATTCGGGAATGTTTACGATTGGAGCCAGAGCATAAAAAATGTTTTCCTCACTACAAGAAGGTGAAGAAGCTGGTCAAGCAGCGGGAACAGCTTCATGAGGCCGTACAGAATAGCCAATGGGATGAGTGCATTCAGAAGGCCGAGAAAGTGTTGCAGACTGATTCCACAACTGCATCTATTCGGTTGGCCACTGACACTTCACTATGTCGATGTCATTCCCAGGTGCAATGTTTGTGAAGTGATTGATAGTAATATATTGTATGAATGCTGTAGAATTTTTCGTTTATATAACTGTCATAAAAACTGTGCTTTTTGAAAGACAAATTCCTGGTAATTGAGCTTTACCATACCGATACCTATCTTAATCAAGCACTGGTTTCGAAACCGTTGGGAAATTATTATTATTTGGCAACTCTTTGTTTGTATTGGCGGCAAATGTCTGTCACTATTTGGATTGATCCCATGAAAACGGTTTCCTGCCCCCAATTCTAATATCTCTAAAATGGTTTTTAAAAATATGATACAAAACCAAATAGTAAGAACAGCAAAAATCTGTACCTTAAAAGAATTCTTCCTCCTGCAAATAAAAGAATTAAAAGCAAATTTAATTCAAAGAGGATACTCCAACAAACTTTTTAAGGAGGTACTCAACAAAACAATAAAAGCCAATCAGTGGATCAATAAAAAATATGCACATGAATTCACAATCAAGGATCTAAATTGAAAACCGCCTTTGAGGCTTCGCCTCAGTCATAAATATTGGTCATAATTATCGGCTTCATGCCGCGGTCATAATTATATACCTTCTGCTAAGAAGGATATCACACAGAGCACTTAATTATTCCGAACACTTCTAACAATACATGGTCACACCAAATCCCAACTTGATATAGCACTACCCATCACTTCCTGCACTATACTTCTCCATAATGCTTTTTAATTTTTCCTTATGCTTGCGTCACAATTATTACACCTTAACGGTGTGTCATAAATATGCGGTAACCAACCCGCTTGTCATAATTATATGGCTAACACAGCCAAGAAATTTTATCAAACATACCTTTTGCAAAAGTATTACCAAAAATTACTTTCTCCAATTTCGTTTTCTAAATAAAGTTATGCATACCTCTCGCAGATAAATGGATTGCTGACGTAAATAGTAGAAATAATTGGTCCGAAGTCCGGGTCTCGTTGAGGCTTGGCCCAACCAATATACAACTTCTATTGTTTCTGAGCAAGATGTTTCTATTTGCACTTACTACTGGATCCCTCTGATGACGGATTTCGGCACCCGCCCCAATAACATTTATGTGTATTCATGAGAATAGGAAAATATAAATAAAAATAAAATTCTCATTGATATCTATGCATCCCCCGTGGATCCGTGGACTGGTGTCTGTTTTGACTCTTTATTATTCTGATATTTATGTGTATTCATAAATTTGCCGAAGTATGAATCTAAGGGATTGGGGGCCGAAAGATTCATTACTTCTGTAAATTTATGAGTACGGAATCTCAACCTTTGAATTTCCTTAACCTGAAATCCTTCATTCTTACCATCAATCCCATTCTCCTGCACTATAAATTAGTTTAATGTTTATACTTATATAGTCAATTTCTTTTACTAATTTCACCCGTTTTCGTTTTGTTGTACTGGTAATTATCATTTATACTATCGTTCCTCTGTAAAATCAACCCCACTCATAAAAACCATATCCATTCCCCCTCTTTGTATTTGATTTTTATTTGTTTTTAATCATAATTCTCCTTTAACTTGTTTGTATTATTTGAGTACACCTAAAAATTTTTATTAAAGATACTAATAATGCAAAAATCATTTCATTAATAGCTCAATATGGGATGATCATAAAATAAATAAAATATCATTATATACACCTAGTCACAACTCTTCCTTAACTTTGTTAGCACCTAGTCTGCGAATAGTGAAGCTCTGCCGGGAAACTTCGAGTAGGCAGGCGTCCAGCCAAGCGAGACCCGAATGGCCTTTTTAAAAGTTACCGTATTCTCGCGCTTAAGGGAACATGTTCTCTTAAGTGAAATACGGGCAAAAATGGAAATTTTTCTGATTTCACTTAAGAGAACATGCTCACTTAAGAGAACATGTTCCCTTAAGTGAATGTCCAGTAATACTAAGAGGCATTCGTATTTTACTTTTTTATATTATAATCATTTGCTATTGTCAGATTTTGTGGTATATTTGGTATGGATGGCTTTTTCATCTTAGAAGAAACCAGAATTTTCAGGAAATTCAACTTTCAAAAGCAATTTTTCAATTAATGCTTCAGCACTTTTCCGATTTCACTTAAGACAACACGTTCACTTAAGAGAACATGTTCTCTTAAGTGAGTGTTCCCTTAAGCGCGAGAATATGGTATATAATTTCTGAGTATCCGCCTTTGACATTTTTGACTTTCTTAATAGTTGACGAATCAAAACCGCCCTCCTAGTCTTGAAGTCTGAAGTATGTATGCTGGTTTTAGTGTTTTACAATATTTATTTATTATTTAATACTTATTTAATTTTTATTATTTTTTATTTTTATTGCAAATCAGTTTGTAAATTGGTTGTTATTGTTAATCTTTTCCAGGGCGGTGATCCTTCAGAAGCAATCCGGTTGTGTACGAGGGTCTTAGAAGAGGATCCTGAAAATGTGAATGTTCTATGTGATAGGGCTGATGCTTTCATCAATAATGAGGAATTCGAAAAAGGTAGGTTGTGTTAAAATTATGGAGGAGAAGAAATAATAGTTTAATTTGAGGCCGCTAAAACGAATGCTTAATTGTACGTAGTAAATCCACTGTTCCTTTGGCTTTTGCAAACCAGGGAGGGAGTAGCAAAATTTTTGAGGATTTTTGAAAAAAGTTTGATTTCTACGTGTTGGTTGTAAATGTTCGGACGGTCACATTTTGTCACTTTTCTTACCTTCCTTATGTGAGGTGACAGCGTGCATTATTTTTAGATGAAATGTTGTTTTTCTTTTTAGCCATTAATGATTTCAATGAAGCTGCAGAAAAGAATGATGAGAGTAGACGAGCAAAGGAAGGTCTAAATAAAGCTCAGAAATTGCTCAAGCAATCAAAACGAAGAGATTATTATAAGATTTTGGGCCTCAGACGGTAGCTAATAGTGTTATTTTAATGTTTTGAAATAGGATTTAACCTCATTGTATGGTACATCTAGTCAGTGACTGATCGCAGGTTCAGAAACTGTTGAAGTAAAGTTTTTGACCAACTTTTGAACTTTTATACGTTGTTTGTTTTAGAACAGCAACCAAACAGCAGGTTATGAAAGCCTACCGAAAATTGGCACAAAAATGGCATCCTGACAATTTCAGTTCTGATGAAGAGAAAAAGCAGGCTGAGGCAAAATTCATTGACATCGCCTCTGCCAAAGAAGTCCTCACGGATCCTGGTATGTTGCTCTTGTGATTTTACTTTGAAAATCTCACTGCAAGTATTTTGTGAGTGCTTGTAGTAGTAGTGAATAGTTTCAGTCTTTTCTTAAAATATTACATTTTATATTTTTGAGCGAATATTTTGTTGATATCGCTGCAGGGGAAGCTGGGTAAACATTCAAATATGCATTATGCTAACTAGTGATGTGCGCCGGAGCTCCGCTCCGACGGAGCTCCGGAGCGGAGCTCCGATTTTCGGTGCTCCGGAGCGGGCTTCTGCTCCGGAGCTCCGAAGCTCCGGGCACCCGGAGCAGCATTTCCAAGCTTTGATGTCTGTCTGTTTTTCATAACTTGGGTACTAATGAAATTTTTAAAGAGTTTTCATGATTTCTTGCTGTAGTCTCACGAACAGTGCGTAAGAACGATGAATTAGTGCTCTTTTTATTTTTAATATTTTTCTGCTTTCTCAAGAAGACCGCTGTATGATTCGTTTTTGTATGATTTTTCCAACTTGTCCAGATGATAAAAGTGAAAATTAAAATGTAATTCTAAGCTACGACCCCTAAGAATTGTTTCAATACAACGTTTTTAATTATATAATTGCCATAAATTAATCCATTAATCCATCAATTATTCCCTTTTTCGATGAAACCTATTCTTCTTTCGTAATCTTTCAATGTCTACAAATGTTTACTTTGCTTTCATCTCACACATCTTTTCTAATATTTTTCGGACATATATATAATTTCTCCTTATTCAAATTTATTGTATGATTACATATATACTTTTTTAAAAGTTAAACAGTTTATAAAAGCAAATCTGGTCCACGTTTGTTAAACTTGCACTAATTCATCATGGATTCAAAAATTCAATTTTTAACGAAATTCTCGTAACGAATTTTATGGAATCCTAATCTATGAAATTTAAATTTAGCAAATCTTGAACAAGTAACAAAAATGCTCCGCACAAAAGGGGATAATATGTGTGTTGAGCCTATGTCTATCCTTTAAATTCCGGTTGAGAAAGGCATAAATCCGACACCGCAACAGTTGCTCAGCTCACTTAGGGCTTTCATTTGATACCAAATTTTACCACTTTTGAAAAATTTTATTTTTGACCCAAAATCGCCTAAGTCCCCACCCCACCCCACCACAGCACTTACAGCCACTTTGGGTACGCAGTTCTATGACAAAAGTTGCTCAGCTCACTTAGCGCTTTCATTTGATACCAAATTTGACAACTTTTGAGAAACTTTATTTTCGACCATTTGACCCTCCCACCCGACTGACCCTTCAAACGGCAAAGTAGAAACAGCCCAGCAATATAGACACGTCGGACGGCAAAACGGATACCGGGAATGAGCTGGGCACACCAGAAAACCCCTATAGACAAAGTTTTGAGAGGCCAGGTAGAGCCTACTATGGACTTCCAGGAAGCGGTTTCCGACTTGACCCTCCCGACGGCAAAGTAGAACCAGCCCAGCAATATAGATACGTCGGACGGCAAAACGGATACCGGGAATGAGCTGGGCACACCAGAAAACCCCTATAGACAAAGTTTTGAGAGGCCAGGTAGAGCCTACTATGGACCTCCAGGAAGCGGTTTCCGACTTGACCCTCCCGACGGCAAAGTGGAACCAGCCCAGCAAGATGGGTGGGTCTGACGGTAAAACAGACTGCGGGAATCGATTCTCCGTGCCAGAAAACCATTGTATGGAAGATTTGAGCTTTCAAAGTTAAATAGATAGCGAGAAATTTCGATTTTTCCATTTTTCGAATTTTCGCCATCTTTGACGGGCCACTGTGGTCGCTAGGGAAGTGATAGAGAAACGCAACCTGGACCGTTAGTTAGTTCAATATATGTAATTTCTGAATATAAAAAGAAATCAGCTCCAGCTCGTAACGTTCGACCTGAGCGACGACCACAAAAATGGTCACTTTTCGCTATGAGCCGACTTTGCGGCACCACTGTGGCGCTGTGGCGCAGCTGCGACGCAAAAAAAGTTGTGATTCTTAAATTCTTTAGAAGGTACTACTAGACCCCATAGCCCTTTAGGTTGGCCCACCGCTGCAGATCACGTGAAAGCGGCGAACATTATGTACAATACAACCATCAAATAGGAGAAGCCGGAAAAAAACATCGCCGCCATAACCGGTCCGGGGCGCAACTTTTTAACGGTAAGTGATACGGGGCTGAAACTTCACAGACATACTAAACTTGATGTGCTCTACAATTTGCGCATGAAATCTGCGCAGGATTTTGCGCAGCTTATTTTACACTGTCTCCAGCCACTTTTCACACATATTATAGGGGTCGCTGTCGCGACCCCTATGAAAAGTAAGACATTCTAACTAAACGGCAGTAAACTAACATTGGCTTTTATGTAAACGCAACATAATGATCAGATTCTGAACATAAAAATGCGAAGCACTATATATAGTAGACGTGCTTTTCATTGCAAAAATAATTTGCTTAGCTTAAAACAAAATTTTTACAGTTTTAATCTTCACAAACAGTCGGAGCTCCGCGGAGCTCCGGAGCTCCGGTGCTCCGACAGCCCGCTCCGGCTGGAGCTCCGGACCGGGCAATTTGTTCAGCGCACATCACTAAAACTCAGAAGGCTGGAAAGTGGAAACCCTTGTTTTTAAAGTGAACTTAAGGTGGTGATTCCTTTTGGGCACATATTATTGATTGACGGCGTAAACCAGGATGAAATTCAACGAAACTTTCCAAAATAAGTTGTTTTAGCGTTCTAACACCCTCTGCGCAATCGCGCTTCAAAAATTCAACATTTGCGTTCAGGGCGGTTTTTGCCAATTTCTGAACGTTTGGCAGCAGCTGCATGGCTATGACTATATCCATTCGAAAGAACTCGTTAAACTCTACAATTTTGCTTTTGGAAGCAACTTTCTAGCTTTTCCCTATCGTGAGATATAGCCAATTTTCTTATTTTGGCGTCAAAAACTTGTCCTTTCTGCAGAAATCAAATAATCCACTACTTCTTGAGCTACGAAAGCCGTAAAATTTAACTAAGGGTGTCGATTTAAAGGTCTCACAGAGGCCAATTATCGGAGGCATGACCATCGTACAATTGCTATCCCTTAGGCTGCTATCACAAAAAATGTAGTTTTTGCAAAAACACGACAAAATTTTTTCCAGCGATTGTGCAGAATTTAGTATGCAAGCTAGAGAGTTGCCATTTAGCAGATGTGTTCTACACAAAAATACCCCGGGACCCTTTTTTAGTTGCCCCGATAGCTGCTTTCTAACTGAAGTAGTGGCTTGCCAAAGTAGTGAAAAGTAGGCAAAATCCAGGTTGCGCAAACATTTTAGTTTATTTCTCCATAACGAAGAGCGATATCACAATAACTAAAAAAGGGCCCCAGCTATTTGATAGAGGTATCGAATGCTCTAACCGATGTCCTGCGAAAAAATTTACTTCAGCCTGCAAAAAATCTGAAAAATTATACTTCTTCTAAAATACAGGAAAAACATTTTGGAAAGCCAAACTTAGATTCATTGTACTCATTAAAACGAGAAAATGTTAAGCTACATTTTGATATAAAGATGACTTCTTAACTCCAAATAATGAATGAATAATAGTGGTTCAAAGTTGATGTCTCCAAAAGGAATCACCACCTTAAACTGAATCTCCGACTGGGCTAATCGTTAATATCTATTTCTTTGTACAGTTGGATGTTATAACCTGCAAAATACTGTTCCTGAGGATTTAAATATTCTAAAGAAATCGTTGAACGTGCGTTCCCTGGATTTTATATACTGTTGTGTGTTAACAATTTTTGTTACCGAACAAATTTTCATAGGCTGTTTTAAAACTAAAGTGTATAACCAGTTTTTTTGTCGATGTAATATGTCTACATGCTGTCTCATACGTTTTTGTTTTAGAGAAAAGGGCCAAATTTGATGCCGGTGAAGATCCCTTAGATCCAGAACAGCAAGCCCAGTCAGGGCATCCTTTCTATGGTGGCGGCTTTAATCCTTTCGGTGGCGGGGGTGGACCCTTTACTTTTAAATTTCACTTTAATTAAATTGTTATGTACACATCAGGTATATAATATTTATTCTTGTTCGTGCGACCGAACAGTCGTCAGTGAACTGGTGCGATTTTATGTATGCCTCAGCGGGACTATCCTCCTATGGTAGTTACATTGCCGAGTCTTCTTCTATCTTCAACGGGATGGTCTATTCATCTACCTATCTGTGCTCAGTTCTTCTTCTTTTTAATAAAGGAAGCCTGAGTTAACTTCTGTGAAGATTTTGTTGTATCTTTTGGTGTAAAATGAACTGTGTTTGTTGAGCGCTATGCTGTATAGAGTGGATCGGCTGTGGCATGGTGCAAAACGTTGAAAATAACGGTTTCAAGAATGCTAAGGTTATGTGCTGAAGTTAAATTTTGTGATTGATTTATTAAAGTGATTTAAAGTGAAACTTTTTTGAGAAAATTTTGCTGAAAACTTTCATATGGGGGTTTTCATGGGCGCTGACCACGAATCTGAAATCAGTTTTCGGCTCAGCTTTTCGTTAGCGCTAACGGAAAGCTAATTCGAAAAACGGATTCCAGATTCGTGATCAGCGCCCCTGAAAACCTCTGTATGTAAGTTTTCAGCAAATGTTTTCAAAACATTTTGGGTCTTCTATCCTTACCGAACTAAAATTTAATTTTTTAAAATTTTTGAATTCATAATCCTCCAGCATGCTCCCATACAAAATTTCAAAGTTATTGGTCAAAAAATCAAAAGCTATGGCTGGTTGGACCAAAATCTAATGGCTGAGTCAATAGAGACCCTGTGGTTGGACTTGTTTATAAAGTTCGCCAATAGTTTAATTGGATTTAATTAGTAAGAATTATTGAATTATTAAATTGAATTCAGTTGAACTGGGTAAATCTCATTTTTCTGAAGCATTAGCCATATGTATTTTCCTGTTCTGTACGCATTTTGTAGCTTTTCACAACAGTTCCACTGTAGGGTGCCTTTGAATCTATGTAATTTATTAATGCTGTATAATGTAAATCTTCTAGTCGGTTTAGTCTTCAAAACCAAATTCTCTTCTCATGATACATGATGTGCTATGATCAATTTATCTTGAAAGGCACTGTTCATCAGTAATATTTGTTTAGCTAAGAAGGTATATATGCCTTTTCCCCTGGCATTGTAGGTATATACCATTGTTTTCCTCAGACAAAATGAATCATAAATACATTACGACTCATTCTATTTTAATTATTTGAATGCCGGAGGTCTTTTCAAATTTTACGGCTGTGGCATTACCATAAGCTAGTTTCTTATGACACTGCAGTCTTATTCAACGCTTTAGTACAGGAGAATTTCTGAACCACTGTGGATCTATTGCTGACGCAAAAGTTGAGGCATTTAGTTAATGCGAATCTCTCAATTTGCATTTTTTGAAAAAATGACATTTTTTACGGGCAGGTTGAAAAATTTGACTAGCCGGGTTGGGCGGGCCGAGTAAAATTTTACACAGGCCGGGCTTCAAAATTTCTGCCCTTGCCCTCTAGTTGGACTCTTATCCTACACAACTGCACCGATTTCTATCTGTTTCAGCTGTAAGCTTGATACGCGTGGCTAAATTTGGGACGGAGCGTTTGTCGTGCTGAAAGTGTGTACCGCTTACCAGTCGCTTACATTATATGACTTGTCACACTCATGTATTGTGTACTGTAATGGGAATATGCCGTGCCTGATTTATCATTGTTTTCCATTGTTTTGTTCCCTTTTTTTGAATGTTCTGAAGTTTGAACAATGTGGATATATAGAAATAAAATAAGTATGTTTCAGTGGTTTGTGTAAGGCAGCGCTTGCTGGTTTGGTTTTGTTTACCGGCAAATTTTTCTGAGACGGCTGAACAAAGAAGATCGGTTAAGGTTTGAATTTTTATTAGCATTTTTATCCTTTGATCTTTGCCGCTTTTCCAACTTTGACAAGCTACTGCTAGCTCAGTACTTGGCAGAGAATTTTTCGTTTTCATTTTCGGGACCGCTCAGGTATCTGCTTTAACGTAATCGAAGTAATTTTTCAAAATATTAGTTGATTTTTTCGAAAAATTACCACTTTCTGACCCAAAATTTTTATATACTGGTATCAAAAAAATTGCGTGTAGATGAATCCTGCTAAATATGCCATTTCTGCTGAATTCAATGATGTCAAAATGTTGCCACTACGATGCATACGTGCGGAATAAATTTTCAAACATTTGCCCTAATTTCAATAGGATTTTGGGTAACCTTGTTATTTATTACGTAAAGACACTAATTCCTCAAAATCCTGCTGAAATTAGGGAAAATGTTTGAAAATCTATTCCGCAGTCCGCACTCAATATGCGTCGTAGCGGCATGCCATCATTGGATTCAGCAAAATGGCATATTTAGCATGACTTATCTGCAAGCAATTTTTTCGATACCAGTATATTTACATTTTGGGTCAAAAAGTGGTACTTTCTCGAAAAAATCAACTTAAATTTTGTTAAATATCACTACGTGAAAGCAGATATCTGAGCTATACCAAAAAAGAAAACGAAAAAATTTTTTATTAACTACTGAGCTAGCAGTAGCTTGTCAAAGTTAGTAAAGCGGCAAAGATCAAAGGATTTTGAACATCGAAGTGCTAATAAAAATTCTAACCTTAACCGATTTTCTTTGTTCCTGCGTCGTTTTGCGTGTTTTGAGAAGGGATAAGTTTCCCGAAAGAAATTTTTAGCATCTTATTCCGGAGAAAATCGTCGATAAACCGATATTTTGAATTTTTTAAAATTTTAAATTTTATCAAAATTTTCCTCATCATGACGATTCAGAGTTTGAATTTTAAAGTTTTTGCCTTACTTTGAATTTGCTCCATTACAAACGCTGTTACTATATGCACAACATACACTAACTTGTAAAAAAATTAAAACTAGCATTAGTTAATAAAGTTTATTAGCATAACATAAAAATAACATAGAGGGTAACAAAAAGCTGAAATTTTTGTCAGTCTCATTTTAGTCAGAGCTGAAACTGAAACTGAAACTGCAACTATAACAGATTTGGAACTGAAACTGAAAGTAAGCTAAACTAAGAGCTGAAACTGAAACTGAAACTAGAACCAACTTTGAGCTGAAACTGAAATTAAACAGGCCAGCGTAAACATCACTAGGTACAATAAGCCAGAAACTTTCAATACTTTTGACCGTAGGTATTACACAATAATAATATTCATCGCTACACGTATGCTGTCACGTTGGCCAATTTGCAAAAAGTTTGTATCGTTAGAAAGCTTGTTATTCTTAGTACCACTTTGACAAGTTTCAACAAGTTTTCTTCAAAAATGAAACCGTTGCAGATTTATTTATTGTTTTTGACGCAACAGTCTTAGAAAACGCCAATTTTTAGGTTAACGTTTATTAGAAAAATGTTATGTCCAAACTATAAATATTTAAGAACATTTTTCCATCGAAATGTGTCTAATTGTGTTTCCTATAATCTGGTCAAATTGTTTTTCAAAATGGTAACGCCTATTAAAATTTATTAATTAAGTAATGAGTAATCTTGAACTAGCATTGTATGGACACGTCACTTTCCCTGTATGGACAGCAAAATTTGTGTGTATTTTATTTTTTAATGTTTTTACTGCAATCGAAAGAGGACAGTCAAATAACTCTAAATCCGAAAAATCAAGCTTCTACCTTCTATTTTAAGTTCAAAAGAAGCATTTTAAAATTTTATTACTTCTTGCATGTAAAATTCAGTGTCCATACAACGCAAGTTGTGTCCATACAGCGAAAAATATTGTCTGTTCATGGCTAGTGCTGTCATATGCTGAAGATAGACCGATGTTTTATTGTCCATACAAAGCTAGTTTACCCTAATTTTTTACCGCCGGAGGCGGTATACTTGTAATGGGTTGACCCATCTGAATTCATATGTTTTGCATGTAAATTGCTTGGTGCGGAGGATTTCCATCCATCTTCAACACATGTCCCTGTTACGCAGGTTTTTTGCCCAACAATTTTTCTACGGTTTTGCAATTTTAAGAGCATCATTACAGTCAATTTAGTTCATTTTCAAACTCCTGTAAATTGTTTTGCAAACGATCACTCTCTGCCTCTTCTCATATTACCGGAACTCGGGCGTTATTTGGCTGTCACTTGATTGGCAGAGGTTTAACAGATCGATAAATAGCTAAAACGGATGTTACAATTTTCGATGATAATTCCGTATACGCACACTTGCACTGAGACTGGAGTGCACTCAATGCATCTAATTCCGTAGACGCACACTAGACTTTCAGTTAGAGTTTAAACAGGTCAGACTGACCTTTTGCATAAGGCATCTAATTCCGTAGACGCACACCTGTTGAATAGTAACAGTAATGAGGGAAAATTTTCTTGTTTTTGGAAATTAAGTTGTTGAAATATAAAAAGTGGGAAACTGGTTTTACTATAGTTATACCGTATCAAACAAACAACATATATAATAGTGTTTTTCAACAACAAACAAGCAAGCAAAAAGCAGCAAAATTTCGGACTACCTGTCTGACTCAAATCGACAGAATAAAATTCAAATCAAATCGCATAATTTTATTATGATTAAAACCATATGAAATACGAAATTCTGTTTCTAATTTGTTGTTTGCTGACAAATTTTTTGCTGACTATTGCTTGTCTGAATGTTGTTTGAAAAGCACTATTATGTGTTTGTTTGATACACTGTAACTACATATTATAGTAAAAACCACTTTCCTACTTTATTTCATTAACTTAATTTCTAAAAAAACAAGAAAATTTTCCCTCATTACTGTTACAATTCAACAGGTGTGCGTCTACGGAATTAGATGCCTTTTGCAAAAGGTCAGTCTGACCAGTTTAAAATCTAACTGAAGGTCTAGTGTGCGTCTACGGAATTAGATGCATTGTGTGCACTCAAGTCTCCGTGCAAGTGTGCGTATACGGAATTATCACCCAATTTTGTGTGCAAAGTAACTGTTGCTTGCAGGTTTAACAGACCAATAAATCGCTAAAACTGATGTTACAATTTTCGTGTGCAAAGTCTGATTTTTGCGCTTGCACTGTATTTATTTCATTAGTGTTTGCTTTGCTTCAGAATTTAGATAAAATAAATTGTTTAAAATAAACATATATAGATAAATGATAACTTTCTCTCTCGCGGTTTACTCGATAAAATCGCTATAGCCAGAGTAGTGTAGTGGCTGGAGCTGTTCCGGACACAGATCGAATTCTTCTTCCGGTATAATTTTAGTTTCACTACTGGCAGTGGCAAATGGCAATAAAATACTCCCATTCTTTTGTCTCAGAAACGGCAAATGTCGGGAGTTGAAACTAGGCAAAAGCTAACGTCACCGTACACTAGAACAGTATGATGAAAACAAACAAAACGTTGAACACATAAATTCCAAACTCTAAGGCGGTATTATTCCCCTTTTAAGGGGTAACCTGTTTACTTGCAAACTCTTACATAACGTAAACAGTAGAAAGACTGCACAAGAAAACCAGTTCTCTGCAAGTGTAGATGTGAAAATCAATACGTCTAAGCTACCGACGGGCCAAACGGCCAACGGAAAACAAACAGCCAATGACCAATTGGCCGGCCAAGCCAATTGGCCCAGAAATGCTTGGCCGACCATTGGTCTATATTTAACTGGTATGTGAGAAAATATTTGCTGGTTTTTGCTAGCTTTTGCCAAGTTTTGCTAGCTTTTCTGAATGTGCTGAATTTAAAACGATGTTACAAAAGGTCTTCTCATTTCCCAAAATTGCGACAGTAAGCTTAGGCTTGGACGTAGGAGTGGAAAAGGTCCCCTATGTTTATATCATAAGCCTGACACTCATTTTCTGACTTTCAGCGTGAACCTATAAATATTTAAAACCTGCGATTTGCTAAATTCAGCTTGCAACAAACTGTTCAAAACGTTGAACTTGGGGCCTTTTCGCGCAGCGAGTTAAACGAGTTAAAAGAGTTAAAATTAACTTAATCCTTTTCGCGCACAGGGTTAAAAGAGTTAAACAGTTCATTTTAACTCGCCTGCAGGGTTAAACGAGTTAAAAAATTTTAACTCTACTCTTTTAACTCGCGCGCGAAAAGCCCCCTGGAGTCTTAGTCTGTCTGAGATTTAGTTGATTAGACTACCCTAGTTTATAAGCCACGGACACTTTCCAACTACCTGTCTGAGAGCTCGACTCACTCCCTCCGACTCTTTTGTGCAGTCCTTTCGACCAAGGCTATCGAGCAAGCAGTTTTCAGCAATCTTCGCCACTGTTATCAAGCGGGGTCCGCTCTATTCGGGTGTCGGCAAACTACTGTTAGTTGCTTTGGGGTGGCTTAACTAACCGCAAGGTTTGCCTTAGGTTAGTGTAAGGTGTTTTATATTTATGGTATTCATTTCTCCGCCTTTAATCCGTATTTAGAAACGGTCTGCGCAGAACAACATTTCACTATCACTTGTATCACAGAGCACCATAACAAATGTTGGGTCACTTCCAAGAAATAACGAGACTGGGAAAATAACGAGCCTCTTTTGTGAAAGTTAGTTTAAGGGTGGGATGAAACATTTTATGGTCACGGATTCTGCTCATTTTCTTTCATACAAAGTTTTTAATTTAAATTTTTCGAGTTTAAATTTTGAGTAGTTTCGTTCAGTACTTTACGAGTAACCAGCTGGGAATTGCATGCAATTTGAAAATACGATAAAACGTCTTTGCCGCAGCAAAAAACGCAATTTACACCAGAACAATCTCGAGCATGGAGCTCCATTCGGTTGTATGTTTGATAACTGGTGCAAACTAAGAATTTAGGGTATAGCCATCAATCGGGAAAGTCTACTTTAGGGTTTTATTTAGTGATTCTAGGGAGTAGTACCGGCACCGGAAAGCCTTGACCACGAAAATCATTTAATGGCCTATAACCTGAATTTGACGCATTAGCTAGTTTATGTGACCAATCTGACCAATGAAATTCTGACTTATGCACTTCTGCCTGATGAAAGTACACATTTGCGGGCTCTAGTTTAAGAAGATAAAATGTTCCCGATAATAAGAGCTTTCGATTGATGTAAACATTTACCATATTTCAAAATATTTGAAAAACTGCTTTTTTCAGCTTATAGTTGTCAGGCCCTCATACTTGACCCCAGCCACCAACTGGGTATCCTAGGATGCAGCTGCAACAACCCAAACTTGACCTAAAGTCGTCCATAATGGTACGCAAATAGAGTCTAACATTTTGTAGGTCTGTGTTCCATAATAGCTCTATGTTAATTGCCAAAAAAACAAGAATTCCTAATTAACTTCGTTTATCCTAATGAGTAATGACCCTTTTTTTGGCCCATGTCAAGATAAAAGTTGATTTTTTGCTTGACCGTAGTAACCACCGTATTAAACTGAAATCAGAGATCTCATCTACTACGTGCTACGGAGTAGTCGGAATTTTAGAAAGCTAAGTTTCCTCTACTTTATTTGCCATTTATAAATTTGGATTGAAAATGCCCTTAATACCGTTAGTGGTACTCCCAGAAACTTTTAGCTCATCTCAATTTTAATTTTAGTTCAGATCGAGTCTATTTAATTTGTATACTGGGCTTGCAGAATTAAATTTAGCTTGAAACAATATTTAATTATTTATGATATGGTTATACATGCTTACCTAATTCTTATAATTCTTTGCAGCTGTTCAAAAGGGTAACGTGCTAAATTCTGTTCCTTTTGTCTTTGCATTGCCGTTCTAATCAAAATTTGACGTCGGTGGTAATGTGTGGATGGTAACTGGGATATTAAACGGAGTGGAGAATACAAATGGCGGCGATACTAAGGCAGACGCACACCTGAGCGTAACTTTCGCAAAACTTAACCGATTTAGTTCAAATTTGGTATGGATGCATTTGAACACATTTCTGATCGATCTGCAGCAAAATTTTAAAATTTTAAAAATTTAACATTTTTAAGTTTTCCAAGGGGGACCAAGGGGAACCAAAAATTTTTTGTCTCCGATTTCGCTGAAAAGTTGCATATAGGGGTTATCTTGGTCGCTGAACACGAATCTGAAAACCGTTTTTCGATCCAGCTTTTCGTTAGCTAAATATAAGCTTAAACATTAAGCTTACAACTTTAGCTTATTTCTAGCTAACGAAAAGCTGGATCGAAAAACGGTTTTAAGATTCGTGTTCAGCGACCCAGAAAACCACTATATGCAACTTTTCAGCGAAATTGGACACAAAAAAATTTTTGGTCCCCTTTGGTCCCCTCTTGGAATTCCCCTAAGAAAACTTAAAAATTTAAAATTTTTAAAATTTTAAAATTTTGCTGCAGATCGATCAGAAATGTGTTCAAATGCATCCGTACCAAATTTGAACTAAATCGGTTAAGTTTTGCGAAAGTTACGCTCAGGTGTGCGTCTGCCTTAGTAGTCGGAATTTTAGAAAGCTAAGTTTCCTCTACTTTATTTGCCATTTATAAATTTGGATTGAAAATGCCCTTAATACCGTTAGTGGTACTCCCAGAAACTTTTAGCTCATCTCAATTTTAATTTTAGTTCATATCGAGTCTATTTAATTTGTATACTGGGCTTGCAGAATTAAATTTAGCTTGAAACAATATTTAATTATTTATGATATGGTTATACATGCTTACCTAATTCTTATAATTCTTTGCAGCTGTTCAAAAGGGTAACGTGCTAAATTCTGTTCCTTTTGTCTTTGCATTGCCGTTCTAATCAAAATTTGACGTCGGTGGTAATGTGTGGATGGTAACTGGGATATTAAACGGAGTGGAGTATACAAATGGCTTTCAATTACAACAACTAAAGAGCTAAGTTATACAAAGATTTTGGTGTTATATTATGTGATGAATAGTATTCGCAGAGTACGTCGAGTGCTAGCCTGTGGGAGGTTTCAAAACTCCCGCGGAATTAAAGCTAGTCCCAACCTGTAACCTTAGTGCCTGTATAACAATAATAAGTAGGCGCAAAGTCAATATACACTACAGCTTTTAAACAAAACAAGCTAAAACCCTGGAAACAAAAATTTAATTTTAATTTAAACAAACTTTTAGGGAATTTTTTGCGCATGGGCATGGGTGGGTGAAAAAGGTCCCCCTGTGTCTATGCGCATAATAACCTTTGATGAATTTATTTGTAGTCCGCGGACTTTTCTTTCTTTCTTCCCTGAGCGCTCGCTTTCCCCTCCCGCCTCTTTCCTGCAGCCCTATTTTTCACCCAAGGCTTACGAGCAAGCCAACTAGCTTTTCAGCCATCTTCGTCACTGTTGTCAAGCGGGGGGCAGCAGTAGTCGGAAAGGACGACTACCGTTGCCTTGGGGGTGACTGAAATAACCGCACGGCAGTTTGGTTTGGGGGCCAAGTTTTCTATCCTTGGTCTTCGCTTCTCCGCTTCTTGACTTTTTGCAGTCCGCGGAGAGCAGCATTTTTCGGTTCACAAGATGGACCACAATAATGCTGAACCACTTACAAAAAAAAGATAAAAGTCACTATTTGATGCGTTCTGATCTACCACTTGGTTTTCTTAAAGCTTTTATTTTTATAGGGATTCATGGGGTTCTAGGGTTCTTAGTTATTTCGTAGAGCTTTGATCTATAACTATGTTTAGTATTTTTGATGAGGGTTCTTGGGGTTCTTGGAGGCTCTTAACTTTTCGAAAACATTTGATCCGTAGCTATATATATATATGTTTCGATTCAAATTTTTAATGGGGGTTCTTGGAGGTTCTGAAATTTTTTCCAGGAGATTTGATCCTCTACTTTCTAGTTTTAAGTGTTTGCTAGAAGTTCTGAGGGGTCTGGAGTCCGGGTATACCGAAAAGTGTGTGCGTTGTCTTTACTTGGATCCAAGACTAACTTGTTCTTGTCGTCCGCTTTCGATTGATACCCATATTGTACATATTCGATGTAGCATACACACAAATTTCAGTCTGAATTTATGAGAAAAGCCAGGAGGACCCCCCCCCCAGTACACCCCGGTTATATGCTACAAACTTGATGATTGAGATACAGAAAAAGTTGGAGAAGCTCCTTTTTTCTGATGGTTTCTGGATTCTGGGTGTTCTAACTTTTATCTTGACATGGGCCTCTTTCTCTGTCAGTTAGGAATAAAGCGACCCCCAACCAAATTGAATGAATGTTGAATCAAGCTAGCATTCTCCAAACAACCTAGCCTTGTGCTCGTGCGCAGTTACTGCGCATACATCTCTTCTTCTTTTCCGCTCGGAGCTAGCGTATTGTGGTAAATTTAGCATAACCAACTAAGCCTTGGCCATCCTTGAAAACGACCACCACTTTAATACCGCAAATGTACAAAAATCTGACAGCAACTGCAATTCAATACAAGTTCAAGATAAAAAATTATATCTAGGGTAATCAATGACATTATAAGAACGCCTAACAGCACAATAAAATAATTAACATAAGCCCGATTTCTCTAAGGATTAAAAACGGTTGGACTACAATTATAATAGCTGTTTCTTTAATGCTGGATTAAGCGGATTAAGATTAACTCGTTTAATTACACCACATCTATTAATACTCAGATAAAAAGAGTTAATTTTAATGTTTAATCCACCATTAAAGAATCAGTGACTGCAGATTTGAACCCGCCAACTTTTAAACCGTTTAATCAGCGTAGCTGCACGAGGAATACAACCCAGTTGGAAATGCAAGAGGCGGTGTTAACGGATTAAAATTAATCTTTAAAGAAACAACGACTAACAAGGAGGGCTCGAAGTAACACGTTGATTTTTAATCTGAAGTGGAAATAAAGGAACAGGATGGTTCACTAAACTAAAGAAACAAGATCAAATTTAATAGCGTTTAGTCCGAGCAACTGCTACCTGAATGCGGATTAATTTTAATCTAATCCATTTAATCTTTAAAGAAATAGGGACATAGCCATATTATTGGTAGTATATGTACAATGTATTCAAACACAGGTTTAAGCACGGAAGTTCGATGGATGTGGATCCTACAGCTTAAACGAGGTACATAAGCCTCTTCAATCTGCTTATTGTGTCTACAAATAAGAAGATTAAAGCACCCAAAAATTAGATTTGGAATTAACTGATTTATATGCATTCTTGCTTCATCACAAAAATACATAGGGTTGTATATTTATTAACGTTTTTTAAGAATTAAGAAAAGCTCAGTACAGTGGTCGAGTAAATTTTCTTGTGAAGAGACAAACCATCCAACCGAGATACGTATGCTTGTTACCTTCTTTTAACCTGCGCACTCAATGATCAGCTATACACAACAAAATAAATAATACAACACTCAAACTCGCCAAACAGAAAGCAATAGAAAACTAATAATAGTAAGGTATAAATTGTTCACAAAACAGAATGCTTATTTAATACGATTGGCTGCTTCTGCCATAAAGGTGACAGTGGTTATTCTAGTGGCGCCTCGTCTTGTGATAGTGACGCTGAGAGGTTGAAGTGCCACGATGCCCACTGCTACCATGCGAATGTGGACTACGTCGGGCTCTTGAAGCGCTCGAAGAAGTGGCGGTTCCTTTTGCATGATGATGACGATGATGATGATGACTTCGATCATTCGAAGCAGCCATGGCTGCCGTGGCACGACGCTTGGAACTGGGAGGGGGCGGTCCTCCACTGCCTCGTAGACGACCGCCAGGATGGGATCCGGCGGAACTGGTCGACGAGTGACTGGAGCTGCTGGCCCCACTGGAACTGGAGGTGCGACGGGCTCGCTTCGGAGGTGCGGCACGACCCGTTCCCACTGAACGATATCCACCACCTCCCCCACCACCAGCGCCACCGCCACTGCGATACGGGGCACCCATGGCGACACCGCGTCCAGGCGGACTCAGTACTCCCGTACCAGGAGCACCAGGATCAGCTGGGCCATAGAGTGGAACGCCGCCACTGGAAACTTTTGTCAGGAAGTCGGCCACGCGTCGTTCATACTAAAATATCAAAGGAATGTTATGACATTAAAGTCAACAGGCCGATTTGTTCTAACAGACTGACTAACATAAGAAGAATATTGTTTTAGATTGTACAGGCGGGAGGCGTTTCAACCTGTACAAAACTTCTTTTTGAAATGTGGTGATGTTTCAGATAATAACCTCTAATATGTTGCGAAAAAATCTGCTTAACACCCCATAAGACCGACTAGGTTAGGTTTAGATTACATTACATTCGTATTTGAATTACATTGAGAAACACTCTCCGTTCTACCTGTTTAGAAGATAATAATTTAGTCCAGGGTAATAAAAATATCACTAGCTACGTGAACGGAAGTCTAATAAAATGAAACAAATCTAGCTAATCATAAATTATCTTAAACAAATGCTATAGTAGGACAGATACAAATATTTTTCTAGCCTTGGATATCGGCTTTTTGATTTTCACTGTTTACGTAAATTTTAATCAAACGTTTGTCAAATGTCTATTACAAAACTACTTAGTTTAATACACAATTAATACTATCAATCCGTTGTAAATTGACAATTAAAATTTTATTTCCGTCAGTCGCAACCACCTTAACAACGTCTCTTCCAGCAGGTGGCGGAGGAACTCCATGAGAGTGAGATCTGGAAGGAGGCTGGAGGGGTGGAGGTGGATTCAAGAGCTGAGGAGCCCCGTAGCCAGCGTAGCCATATCCTGCATACCCGTGAGGTGCATAGACAGACTACAACAAACAAGAGCATTAGCAAAATGCTGTTCAAAAACATAGCACATAACCACAAAATTTGCAAAATACGTATATTTAGCAAACGACTTTACTAAAGCATTCAGGAATCTACTGCAAAATAAAATGCATAAATGCATACAAAACCGGAAGCATGCACTTACAGGGTAATCATTGCCGGGCGGCAGCATGTAAGGTGGAGGTGCTCGCATAAATTCCTGAATGTAGTCATTGTATGTCTGAAATAGTCAAAGACATAAGTTCAAGCACGGAAAAACGAAGTAGCAAAACGAAAGAAAAGTAAGCAAGACGAAATGTGACAATATAAAATATACCAATGATATTATACAGGACAGCCCTAGAAAACTTTATTTCACGCTAAGTTAACGTTTATTCATGGCACGATGCGACATGCCGCAAGAATTTGTGATTTTGGCCCGATTCAGTAAAATTTTCAACAGTCGCGGTTGTTGTCTTAGTCAAATCGTTGTGCATTTTTACGCAACCAATTACACAACAGTTAAAAATTTCGTTAAAAATGCTCTAAAAATGTTGCGAAAAATAACCTTACCTTACTGTGCCAGCTTACCCCGTTTATGATAGTCTCCTTGCTGACTCCTCCCCACCCTTCACCTCGCTCACGTCGGGACGATCCCACTAAAAGTATGCATAACAAAGTCATAAGGAACAATTGTAGTTGCAGTGCATGCAAGTTAATAATTTCTAAAAGTGCGTGTGCGTCGAGGATAAAATTTCCTCATTCAATGATTTGTAACTGAAGATAGCAAACGAAGCAAGATTTTTTGAACTCATTACAACAAAAAAGGCACATACGCACGCACAATAGCTGTATTCTCATCAAATTAGCCAGCATTAAAAGAAAACACAAGGTCAATAAAGTGCCTCACTTGGTTTTGAGGAAGGAACATGACGTGGCCTCATTTCACTGTAACGACGTCTAAAAATACACAGCTTGAGCACAGCACAGCAGTTACAACACCAGGGGCCAATTTCATAAAAATCTTGCAACTTGAACTTGCACTTGCGCTTGCATTGTACTTGAACTGCAAGTTCAAGTTGCCAGTGTTTCATAAAACTTTCCTGCTACTTGCGGAAATTAGCTAAGCAAGTAACAAGACTTGACAACTTGTAAACGCAAGTGCAAGTGCAAGTTTGCAAGTAGCTGATCTTTAAAAAATTAACCAAAAATATTTGAAAATTCATATAAATTTCAAAAATTAAAGAAATTGTTTGAAATTCACACAGTATTACGACACGAATCCAAAGGGTATTGTCATAAGATTTTTCCTAAAAATATTAAAATTAAGATAAGTTTATATGTAGCAATTTTTGTTCCATTTGTTCAGTGAAAATTCCCTCAACCACTTGCACCGCAAGTGCAAATTGCAAGTGCATGTATTGGTGAGTTTTATGAAACAGATTCTGACCGCAAGTGTTAGCGGACAACTTTCAACTTGCGGACTTGCAACTTGCAGTTCAAGTGCAAGTCCGCAAGTCCCACTTGAGGGTTTATGAAACACTTTTCTTGTAACTTGCACATGCAAGTTGCAAGTTTCAAGTTTTATGAAACTGGCCCCAGGGGCCAGTTTCATAAAGAACCTTCTCAAGTTCTCGAGTGGTCGGTTTCAGTGACAACAACTTCTTCCGTAATAAAATTTATATGTAAATATATCTCCGGACAATTTTATTGTGATTTATTTAGTCCACTGAGCAAACTATTGAAGTAGGAAAAAACTATAAATTTAAATTTACAAAAATTTCTCGAGTATGTCTCAAGTTGGCAAAAATTTCTCTGGTCAAAATCGACCAGAGAACTTGACTCGAGAACTCGAAAACTTCCAGCGTAGTTAGCTACTAGACTCGAGAACTCGAGAACATTTTTATGAAACTGGCCCCAGGACAGACGACTGGCGGATTCAGGATTTTGTCACGGGGATAGCGGTTTTTCAAAGTAAGTTTTTAACTGCAGTCGGAGAAGCCGAACCCTTCCCTCCCCGGAAGTTGAAGAAACCTTTTGTTTTTGCAATAAAGCCGTTGCTTAAATCTTTAATTGTGTTCATTTCTTAAATAAATGTTCGAACTCGTTCGTTTTCGTTCGAGTTCGAATCAATGACTATTTTTCTATAATTTCCAAAGACAGAATTTGAGTTTAACTAACCTTTCCGTAATATTATGAGGATGAGTTTTATGCATATGAGCCACTTTTCCAGCCATCACGTCCAGATCAATGCCTTCATCCATGGCAAAAAGATAGCACAACTCACGACCGACAGCAGGAGCAATTTCCTAAAGTAAGTCGACCAGTTAACCACGACAATTACGAATTATTTCTTCCTCTAGAATCAAGAAGAGTTCACTTCGTACTCATCTTGCAACTGGCTTCTAATACAGCGCTGAATTTTTTTAAAATTAGGATGCTTCGAATTCAGGGTTTCCTATTCGTATATATTGTTTTTGTTAAATTGTTTTCATAGCATACGAAACTAATATAGATTTTCTGCAAAAAGAATCAAAATTTTAGAAGTCCAGGGTATAACCAAAATAAACTACCGTGGTCGTACTATTTTTAAAATGAAATCACTGTTTTCGAAGTACCAGTAAGGGACAAAACACAGTTACAGCCAAGGTATTTTTGCACCTTAACCTCCTGGTAGTCTGCTATTTCGTCAAGAATAAAATGCACAATGAAATCTAAATGTACCATGTACCAAATATTTGTAACTAATTTTTTCTTTAGCACAGCAGCTGTTCACTATGTACAAATGCACAGTCACCACGAACAGTAATATACAACAAACCGTTCCATCCCGAGCAATTCTGACTTGACGATTCTCATTCCAGGGATTGGTTAGATGCATGGTTTTGGCAAAGGCTAGCTCATTCCGGTTCAGCCAGTCTAGTTTGAAGATAGCACCCAGACTTCTCTGAGACATACTCGGAGGCAAAGACCAATGAACTGGAGAAAAGTTTCGTGAGGACTGACTGGCCATCCGAGCAAAACCTACAAATATAAACCGGATGAGCGCAACCACTTTACGCAAACAAAGACTATGATACAGCAAAAAATTTTTCCAACCTATGTTTTTGGTGTTCAAAGTTTGCAACATACACAGTTGCTTTGTTCCACGTAGTATACTGTTGCATTGCCGTTTGTTGTTCTCTGCGTTCCGACCCCCAGACCCATTTTCATGCTGCGACTACTCCATTGATTTTGCGTCATATAATATACTCCAATAATTGAAGAAAAATCCAAGAATGAATTTTGCATAAAAGCTAGTTAGTATATCCAAAATCCTAATATATTATGTAGCTTATCCTTTCCTTATTCTGAACTCTGAAGCAGTGACTGCTGTTACAAAAATTTTGATGAAGGCTTAATGAACGTAAATGAATGACGTAACAAAAAACCTGTTGCAAGCAGTTCATAGGGGAAAATAGTGTCATATCAAATACAATAACCTCAGCGCATTAAACAAGCACAAGTACAAAATTAAGGTGCAGTACAGAGATAATTCGTGGCTTTACGGTTTCGCACTTGTATATGTGGCGAAACTGTAAACAAGTGACAGATAAGGCACTTTTTCAAACTGAAGCATTGATCTTTAAAATAATCAAAATATAGCATAAGTGACAAACCAACTGAAAAATGTTTCCAAATTTCGACACGTCTTTTCATCTTGCAGTATTAAATTAACTGCTATAAATAATTGTAAGTACGTACATACCTTGAAATGCCTGGCTGCGTTCGACTGAAAATACCAAAATAACGTTCTTGGTTTCACGGAAAGCACGATTCAGAACTTGTTCATTGCGAGGCGTTGTAGCCCAGACTCCTCGAGCCTTCGAAAGTGAGACATTTTCACTGTTCCCACTTTTAATGGTGAAAAATCGAGCCCCTTCAAAGAAGATTCGAAGGCGCTCTTGCTCATCTAAAAGAGAACAGAACCAACAATCGACGAAGAAAAGACAGTATAAGTTCACAAAGGTCAGGTCAAGCTATTCTAAAAATGGAAAATTGCTATTTCGGAAGGAAAAGTTTGATAGATAGGTAGCTTGTTTATCTGAAACGGAAACGTGGCTTGAGACACAAACAACTTGGTGATTTTTACAACCGGAACCGGTAGGATATTTTGAAACCACCGTTCCACGCTTCATAATTGGACATGAACTAATTTTTTGCAAGAGTTTAAAATTTGCAAAAGCTGGATGTTGTAGTTGACATTCACAGAGTTGTCCTTCAGATTGTCTTTTTCAAACTAGTGACTGAAATTGAAACTAAAAATCTAGTTTGAGCTGTAACTGAACAAAGTTAGTCCCGAAAGGAAAATATTGAGGATGAAACTGATAATAATTAAGAGCTCAAACTAAAAGTGGAATGAAGCTACAATTATTGGAATTGAAACTGAAGCTGAACCTACATAGAAAAAATTTAGAGTCTAAAATGAAAACGGAACAGCTTCAGCTTCCACTGAAGGCGAGACAAACTTCTCACTTCCTCTTTTCAGGTGATAGAAATTTTTAGCTATTGCTGAAGCTGAGGCTTGGTATTAAGAGAAATTTCAGATGTTGATTTGAATCAGCATTAGTAACATGATCCCTTTTGTAAGGCAAAAATTAAATTATAACATGATACTTCAGAAATAGGAACATGTATTTTATTGTAAGGAAAAATTTCGACATCCGTTATTCTCAAATTTCGTAATTTTTGTTGTCATGCTTCTTCTGATGTTTCAAATTTTGACAAATTATTTTGTTTGTATTACAAAATGCTGTTTTGTAAAATAAATGTCCAAATTAATTTTAACGAATTTTTAAAATTTCCTATTAAAAATCTCAATTGGTAATTGGAAGGAAGTAGGCGGGCACTTTCGTTCAGGCGTAAACGATAAAACGCCGACTGAAAACTTTAAAAAGTATGCATATTTGAAGACTAGCCACATTAAAGAAAAGGTGTATAGAACTCGTTGGGAAAACTAGCTATACGTCTGGGGTTCTTCTAAAAAAATTGTCAAAAAGAAGATATAAAAATGGTGTCAGGACGCAAGATGAAAGCAAAATTTGTTATAGGTAGAAAGAACTGCACTTTACAGGAGTAGAAAACTGAAAGTTGAGTACTTATTTTCTTATTTTTAAGGTAAAATGTGAAATAATTAGTTGTGTGTCAAACGTACCATCAGTTTTGTATACTTCTTCGGCATCTGAGAGGAAAGTCAAAGCAAATTCAAAGTAAACAAAAATGTTTAACCCAATTGTTTATTATCGCTTTACTCCAATTGCTCCGCAGTATTGCTTTGTCATTTTGATCGTATAAGCCTCGCAGTAGACCTGCATCAAATGTTAATGTTATCAAATGTTAATGTTAATCTTGTAATTACAAATTTTGTACTTGGCACCGGGAACCGGAATCTAGAACCGAAACCGCTACCCTAAACCAGAACCGTTTTGAAAATTGAAACCAGCCCCAACTCTACTCGAAAATACTGCTAGCAAAGCATCGTCAAAAATACGTATGAATCAGAGATGAAACCGGGTCACCGGGTCACCGGGTCAGTTCGGGTCACTATATGGACCGGGTCACCGGGCCAGGAGCTCTGGGCCCCGTTGCATAAAACTCTGATTACTGATTAATCAGTAATCAGTAATCAGTAGTCAGTAAATTCCGTTGCATAAAATTTACTGATTGCCATCAGTAATCAGTAATTCGTAATCAGTGAATTATCAGTGAAATAATCAGTGAATTATCAGTAAGTGTTGCATAGAGCATTTTACTGATTACTGTTTACTGATAATTTGTCAGTAAATTGCCATCAGTGTTTGTTCACTGATTATTTATTTTATAATGGTGATTTTCTTCGAATTAATTGAGTTGGAGTTTGTGATTTTAGTTTCTCTGGTTCACTAGAATGCGCTGTATCCAATGATATAAAAATCTTCGAGATCCCATGACTACAACCTAACTTTTAGTCCTTTAAAATATGATGCTTTATTTTTACAAATCAACCGGTTTTAGGCCGCCCCAAAATTTTCTACTTGAGAATTTATTTTTTACCGTTTCATATTCATTATTGAATTAACATTATTAATTAATAATAATTCTTGCACAAAAACTCCAGCTTTTACTATTTCAGGTAAATACCACTGGACTCGCGAATAGGTTTTCATACAATTCTATGTACTTGGCATAAAATACTGATTACGTTTACTGATGGTTTATCAGTAAATCAGTATTCAGCCATCAGTAGTTTTATGCAACGGAAAAAATGTTACTGATTACTGATGACACTGATTACTGATGGTTCTGATAACTGATTACTGATTCTTTTATGCAACGGGGCCCTGACCCGGCCTTGACCCGGTTTTTTTGATTGGAGGAATGTTTTTGCTGTTATAGAATATTTTTCAAAGTTTTACCAATTTTTGCCAACTGAAAACTTCAACAATTGCTCAAAAATAGCAATAGAAATATTCTTAACTTAATCGCGTAGTTTTTTAAATGCTTGTCGCTGTAGTAGTGTCCTCATACTATTTGTAATGTCCTAATCAAGCTTAGATCTAGGTTTGATACTACAATGATTGCGTTGAATCTTAACTAGAAAATGAAAACTATTTACATGAGCCCTGAGAGTCAGAAATCTTTATTTTAAAATCTAAAATTCTCCATGCTTCATCTACTGTAAGTGATTTATCGCTGCTGCTATCATTTAGGGGGTCAGACTGCGGGTCTCAAATCTCGGTAAGAAGGAAAATCTCAGCAAAACAAGGTTTACAGATTCTGAGTTTTACTTTGCATTTTTTGCAATTGTTATGGCTTAATGTGATTGATTCTATTTCATATTCTCTGAATAATAGCAATACGAAAAAATATATCCTAGTCATAAAAATTAAAATATTATAATAAGAATAAATATCCGAAGAATTTCCGCGGAGTGAAACTTCAATCATACAAAACTAAATGAAATATTTTACTAAAATATATGATGAAGCAGAAAAGTGCTAATGTTAAAACCTATGATTAGAATTAGATGATGTTATGGCGTTGGCAGCGTATTTCGTTCCAATTTGTTTGATTCAAAAAGCTATGTAGTTTACTTAACATTATTGAGTGCAATATCGTGCAAATCGTTTTGACTTTTTCCGGCTTACTTACAATATTCACTTTCCAATGCTACTACTTTAAGAAAAAACTTTTGCCCAACTTGATATTTTAGTCGTCAAAAATGTCCAAAATGGCAAAAAACGCTCACCGCACCCCAATAAAGTATTTTTAATTTTTGCAAGCTTAAGAATGAAATTTTCAAAAATACCGGGTCACCGGGTCAGGGGTCGACCGGGTCACCGGGTCAGTCAATAGTGACCCGGTTTCATCTCTGGTATGAATACTCAAGCCTCAGGATAGCCTGAGAAAAGAAAGCTGGGCTTATTCTAGGCAATTTTTCTTGGGGGGGGGCTTTTTGGGGACCCCTCGGGGGGCGAGTCATTTGGGGGGGGATTGTTAAAAAATTTTCTAAAAACATGCTAAAAATTGCGCTCTTTTATAGTAAACGCCAAAAACTTGCGGATTTAGTGCTTAAATAGGCTAAAATCGACTAAAAATCTCCGGCGAATACGGAAAATATTTGACAATTTGGCCTTCTGGGCGATTTTTTTCAGGGTAAACACGTTGGTATCAAAAAAGGGGCACCCACTTTTCTTGGGGGGGGGCAATTTTTGGAGTGGGAACAATTTTTTGGAGAGGGGGGGGAGAGTGTTAATGCCCCCTGGGCGTATTCTACTGGGGGGGCGGGCCCCCCCCCCTCCCCCTTCCCCCCCCCCAAAATCGTTCCCCCCAAAAAAGTGGGTGCCCATTTTGGTACCAACTTTTGCCCTGAAAAAATCGCTCAGAAGGCCAAATCTTCAAAAATTTTCCGGCTTCGCCGGAGATTTTTAGTCGATTTTTGCCTATTTAAGCACTAAATCCGCTTATTTTTGGCGATTGCTATAAAAATAGCGCAATTTTTAGCATGTTTTCAGAAAAATTTTGAAAAATTCCCCCCCCCAAAAATGACTCGCCCCCCGAGGGCCCCCCAAGAAAAAATCCCTAGAATAAGCCCAGCCCCCCAGTAGAATAAACCCAGGAAAGAAGCGCAGAATTCCACTGTACCCTAGCCCACTCATACAGTACTCGCACCAAAAAATAAACTTCATTTACAAACCAATAAACCGCAATACTACGAACGTAACATAAGCGGCGAAACTAGCGCTTACCTTTGCAGAGACGGGTTCGCTTTCCTAAAATAGAAATTCGAATCAAATCTAACATTTACAGCATAGAATACAGTTCGTATCATCCTCACATTTTAAACAACAACCATCAAAATACTATGTGCTTAAGCTTTATTAGCAATGCACAGTAAAACGTACACATTTTACAAAACGTTAATTGATTCTGTGGTGTACAAACCTTTCCCCTTTGAACCTTCTCTGTCATATACAACCGGCGATTTCTTCCGTTTCTTTGGCTTTTCATCTGAGCCGCCGGAACGCTTCTTTTTCTTAGACACTTTGTTCTTTCCTGCAGAACTGTCCGAACGTTCACCGCTTTCACTTTCACCTAAATAAAAGCCCAATTGCAGTCAGTTAGCCAAAATTTAATCAGCGAACAGCACATAAATACAATGAGTGGTGTAGAATACACTAGGAAAATACATAAACACGCGCATTATATAGACACATTTAAAAGCTTCCGACATTCTGCGCGAAACTTCACCTATATATGACTGCTTTCCAATAACTAACATTAATGTATCATATGCTGGGCTTATTCTAGGCATTTTTTCTTGGGGGCGGGCCAAAAGTCCGAGGGGCAAGGAAATTTTGGGGGGGGGCAAAAATTTTACTAAAAATATGCTAAAAATAGCGATATTTTTCTGGTATGTAGTGTAAAAATTGATTTTTATTGCAAAATTAAGCAGATTTAGTGTTAAAAAATGCAAAAAATGAGTAAAAATATCCGGCGACGCTGGAAAATTTTTGAAAATTTGGCCTTCTGAGCGATTTATTCAGGGCAAAATTTGGTACCAAAATGGGCAGCAACTTTTTTGGGGGGACTTTTTTCTGGGGGGGCGATTTTTTGGGGGGGACAATTTTTTGGGGGAAGGAAGGGTGTTTATGGAGGGGCCCCTCGCCCCCCCCCAATAGAATACGCCCAGATATGTATATACAAAAGATGCATAAATTACGTAATGATATTGACTGTCTATTGAAGCATCGGAGTTTGAAACGATGAGACAAATGATGCCATAAAATTTGTGGACGAAAAGATACTGCAGGAGCATTCATTCCAACTTTTAAGCCCCCGAATCCCTCTCGTCGCTTTCGCATCGACAAATGTTTTAAGAACCAAGGTGCCGTGTTGCACTGTTAAACCATCACGAAGACATGTAACTTCGAATAAAAGTAAAGAAAACAGGATGTGAAACAAAATAGGTTTGCAACTAAAATAAAATGCTAACTTGAGCTCGAGTCTGCACTTGAGTCTTCTGAGACAGACTTTTCCTGATCTTGCTGGAGAGCATCTTCAGGCTGCCGAATTTCCTTGATTTTACCTTCAATGACTTTTAACTCCTGCTTATAGCTCTCCAAATTGCCTTCAGACATTGGCTCTAGAAATAAACCACTCTCTCAATATTAGTAGCGATGTGCATTTTAACGTGTTGCCGTTTAAATCCACTGAGATTACGTTTTCTTTTCCGATTTTCCTTCACGGCAACTTTTTTCCAACATTTGACATTTGGGCAGAAGCTGCATAGATATGACTATATTCAGTCAAAAGATATCGTCGTGCTCTACATTGGAAACATTCTATATATCTGTTCTATCGTAAGATATAGCCATCTTTCTCAATTTGGCTTTCAAAAGTTATTCAGGCATCATTTCTGAGTTATATACAGAAGCCGTAAAATTAAACTAAAGGTGTCGACTTGATTGTCTCATAGAGGCCAATTATCGAATACAAGCTCACCTGATAATTGCTACCCCGTAAGGTGCTATCATAAAAATGGTGGTTTTTGCAAAAAGCACGACCAATTTTTCCAGCGTTTGTGGAGAATTCACTATGAAATGTAAAACTTTGCAGATGCGTTCTACACAGAAATACCCTAGGGCCCTTTTTTAGTTGCCCCGATTTCTAGCTAAAGTGCAACAGTCATATATATTTGATAGAGGTGTCGAATGATGTAACCGACGCACGACTCACGAAAAATTTAGTTCAGTCTGCCAGAAATCTGTAAAATTACACTCCTTCTAAAATGCAGTAAAAATCAGCGTTCAACGACTGACGTGACATATTAGTCCAAAAAGTTGCTCATTTCAGGGACTGTCCACCTAAAAAAGGTATTGCTTTGTAAAACTTGAATTGCTGATTATTTTCATAATAGTTATCATGCCAGAAATCCAGAAAAACTGCTCACTATGGGTCTCGCAAGCGACTGGCTTTTTTCCCCGATGGGTCAAAATCATCGGGAAAAAAGCCACACCTGCCCAGAGACAACGTGACATTCTGAACTGTTTGCAATTGTATGAGGATAAAGCCAGGCATGTTCTCTCTTGATTGCAATAGAAATTATTCAGATAGCGCTATTGACGGGCCAGTATAAAAAGCGGACGCGGAAACGTCTTAAGACGCGGGGTATAAAACGCGGAAGCGGACGCGGGGTATAAAAAGCGGACGCAGACGCCGGGTATAATTAGCGGACGCGGACGCGAGGAATAAAACGCGGACGCGAGGAATAAAACGCGGACACGGACGTGAAGTATAAAACGCGGACCCAAAACGGACGCTAATATAATCTGCTTGCAGCATAAAGTAATCAGGTTTCATAAATGAGTTTTACACAAAGAAGCACTTCTAATAGAACTTTTGTCCTAAACGTTTGGACGACGTCATAAAATAGCTGCAATAATTTACAATTATAAGAAAAATATTTCACTCTCACTTTCACTCAGGCTTCACGTACTCTGGGGTTACCCTGAAGTTTTTGGGGTTAGGTTAACCTTAACAACTATAAAATATGAAACTGCGAGCGAAATGTAAAAACTACGAACGAAATCTTGTAGAAATTACAAGACGCAATCTTTTCTACATCTACGACTTGTACAAAACCTTTGGGGTCTTATCTGGATTACCCCCCCCACCACTCAAAATCCTTAACACTTGACCAAATCAGCTAAAATTTGGTGTGGGTATGTTTTCGACCACGCTGAGTTCAAACATCGCGAAATTTTTTGATTTCGCGATATTTGATTTTTTTCGATTTCTTAGGGGGGACCAAGGGAAACCGAAAATTTTTTGTCTTCGATTTTGCTGGAAAGATGTATATAGGGGTTTCGGGGCCGCAGAACACGAATCTGAAGTCCGTTTTTCAATTCAGCTTTTCGTTAGCTCAGTATAAGCTTAAGCTTAAACTGAGCTAACGAAAAGCTGAATCGAAAAACGGACTTCAGATTCGTGTTCTACGACCCCGAAAACCCCTATATACATCTTTTCAGCAAAATCGAAGACAAAAAATTTTCGGTTTCCCTTGGTCCCCCCTAAGAAATCGAAAAAAATAGAATATAGCGAAATCAAAAAAATTTCGCGATGTTTGAACTCAACGTGGTCGAAAACATACCCACACCAAATTTTAGCTGATTTGGTCAAGTGTTAAGGATTTTGAGTGGTGGGGGGGGGGTAATCGAGATAAGACCCCAAAGGTTTTGTACAAGTCGTAGATGTAGAAAAGATTGCGTCTTGTAATTTCTACAAGATTTCGTTCGTAGTTTTTACATTTAGCTCGTAGTTTCATATTTTATAGTTTTTAAGGTTAACCTAACCCCAAACTTCAGGGTAACCCCAGAGTATGTGAAACCTGAGTGAAAGTGAGAGTGAAATATTTTTCTTATGATTGTAAATTATTGCAGCTATTTTATGACGTCGTCCAAACGTTTTAGGGCTAAAGTTCTATTAAAAGTGCTTCTTTGTGTAAAACTCATTTATGAAACCTGATTACTTTATGCTGCAAGCAGATTATATTAGCGTCCGTTTTGTGTCAGCGTTTTATACCTCACGTCCACGTCCGCGTTTTATACCTCGCGTCCGCGTCCGCGCCCGTAAATTATACCTTTCGTCCGCGTACGCGGATTATACCAAAAAGTGACGTCCGCTTTTTATACCTTACGTCCGCGTCCGCTTCCGCGTTTTATACCCCGAGTCCGCTTCCGCGTCCGCTTTTTATACTGGCCCCTATTGACGCTAAAGTTATGAATTTTTGAAACATTACCGTTTTCCCGCCTTTTCAGGAACCAAATTTTCCAAAAAATGTCGACCCCGCCGTTGACTATAGAGGAGAGCTAGAAAGCTAAAAATCGGCGTGGGGGCTTATATTGAGGTCGCCATTCTACACGCCAAATATTACTGCAATAGCTTCACCCGTTAGGCCACAGCAGTCGTGGCTTTTTTCCCGAAATTTTGACGTGGCTTTTTTCCCGATTGACTATACGTAATTTCTGTTTTTAGTATCACTTTCGGCCTTCCAAGAAACCTCCTTTACATTTTGGGATGGAAAACTGCCCTACACTGCGGTTTAGAAAGGAACAAAAGAAAACGTATACGAACCTTCTTTAATGCTAAGTTCATATCCAAGTTCCATAGATTCCGAATTTGATGCATCTTCAACAGAATGTGGCTTTGAAACGGCCCCTATTTAGACAAAGACGGAAATAGTAATGTCACAGTCACAACTGATGTACAACAATAAGAGTTTTTCCGATGATGAGCACAATGTGCAAACTGTACGTATATATATAATAGTTACTGTTGTGGCAAATCAAGACTGCACGTAAGCAACATACGTAATAGGTATATAACGTCAACTAACATTATACACATGTAACGACAACAGTGAAACAAGACATTCCGGTAAAATTTTCTAATAAAAAACTAGTGTGATAAACCTTGTGAATAAAGGGCTCAGAAATCTCTTGTGCTGTATGTGTGTGTGTGTGTGTGTGTGTGTGTGTGTGTGTGTATGTGTGTGTGTGTTGTGTGTGTTGTGTGTGTCTGTCTGTCTATGTGTAGCATCGGTAGCTTGCTAGTAAATAAGTAGGGAAGCTGTATATTGCCTAATTTTAACAAATGCCTTCAAACCAAGGAGAACGAGTCTTCGAGTTTCCAAAAGGCGAAACCGAAACATATATTCGTACATTTGTAATACTTGGCCTGCTCTGCACGCTAACGACTAACTCCATCAAAACTATCCCCGAGCAAATCAAAAATTTCAAAAATGTCTTAAAAATTTAGTTTGCAATATGTAAGTTCAAGCACGTATACACAAATTTATCAATGTTGTTTTCATTCATATGGATCAAAAAACTATTCATAACTATTTAACCTGTCGGATCTTTTGCGCTTCCACCCAGCCCTAATTTTTGATTTTGTTAACCCATAACTTTGAAATTTTGCATGGGTCCATACTGGAGGCTGACAAATTCAAAAATTTTAGATTGGCAAGGGGGGACCAAGCGGAAACAAAAATTCTTGGGTCTCTTGCGCAATTCCCCCCCCCCAGCCCTAACTTTAGATTTTTTGACCAATAACTTTGAAATTTGGTGTGGGTGCATACTAGAGGCTGATGAATTCAAAAATTAAAAAATTTTAAAGTTTTTAAAAAATTTTTAAAAATTTAAAATTTTAGTTTGGTAAAGGGGGACCAAGGGGAACCAAAAACTTTTTTGAAAAAAATTTTGCTGAAAACTTGCATACAGGGGTTTTCTGGGGCGCTGAGCACGAATCTGAAGTCCGTTTTTCGATTCAGCTTTTGGTTAGCTCAGGATGAGCTTACATCTTAAGCTTACAATTTTAGCTTATACTGAGCTAACGAAAAGCTGAATCGATAAACGGACTTCAGATTCGTGCTCAGCGCCCCAGAAAACCCCTGTATGCAAGTTTTCAGCAAATTTTTTTCAAAAAAGTTTTTGGTTCCCCTTGGTCCCCCCTTACCAAACTAAAATTTTCAATTTTTTAAAATTTTTTTAAAACTTTAAAATTTTTTAATTTTTGAATTCATCAGCCTCTAGTATGCACCCACACCAAATTTTAAAGTTATTAGTCGAAAAAATCTACGGTTAGGGCTGGGGGGGGGGAATTGCGCAAGAGACCCAAATTCTTTTTGTCAGCCTCCAGTGTGGACCAATAATAAATTTCAACGTTATTAGCAAACATTAACATAGGTTCGGGTCCTGGGGGAGCTTGTCCTCATAAAAATTTTAAAGAGGCTTGTACCTCTTGAACAAAAATTTTCAGGGGGGCTTAGAATAAATTTATAAAATTTTTTGAAAAATTAACGCTAATTTTATTAAAATTTGCAATTTTTTATCAAAATTTGCAAAAAATTTGGAAAAAATTAATATTTTGCCCGACTTTCCCGAAAAATTAAACATTTTAGCTAATTCCGGCGACGTAGGAAATGTTTTAAAATTTTAGGGTAAAAACTAATTTTTTCCGGCTATTTTTGATTACCCCTTGTCCCCGACGGCGAATGATAGGGCTTGTACCTCGTCCGGGTTGGGGGCTTGGACCCCCCCCCCCCCGCGTTAACCTATGGTTACTGGTCCAAAAATCAAAAGTTAGGGCTGGGGGAAAAGCGCTAAAGATCCAACCAACCTGTGTTTGATTTTAAAAATTCCAAAATTTTGGCACAAATGTCAAAAATTTATAAAACTTCGCTAGGTATTGGCATTGGTCGGAACCGGGCATATTCTATGCATCTCTGTTAAACATATATGAACCCAAACGTTGACCACCATAAATTATTCACTTTTACAGAACAAAGTTCGTACAACTGAACTGCTACTGTGCTGTGCATGATTTCCACCTGACAGACTTAACCTTCGCATGAAAATGCAAGCAAATGTTTTTGCAGATTTCATGAACTGGATGATACGCATTATTAGAGGGATATGTTTTGCGTATATATGTATATCACCTACGTAACCTACCATGATGACCAACACATAGTGCCGCCTTCTAGGAGCCAATACAGTTTAGCTAGCTAAACATACACAATTCTTTTCGACTCTATCCACACTACACACACACACACACACACACACACACACACACACACACACTACACACACACACACACACACACACACACACACACACACACACACACACACACACACACACACACACACACACACACACACACACACACACACACACACACACACACACACACACATATACACATAAGCAAGCTTATGCATACTCATAAGAACTATGACACTATGACGCTCTCAACTTTAGAAGCTGCCTTAACTAACCGAAACAGTTGATGGACATTGTGAAATACGAATAACGTTAGAAAAGATTCTATTATATAAATTACTTACTTTCGTAAACACAAAAGGGGAAACCTGGAAAACAGGCTATTTATACCACATTTTTAGCATTTTTGGCCCATTTTATCCCCCCCACTTTTTGACCTCCCCCCCCAATAGTGGGGGGGGCGTCCCCCCACTTATTTTTGCCTAAAATAAACCCAGGGTATATACTGCATAATCTGAAATAAGCTGCTGGATTTAGCTAATTTTAAAGAATTTTCTTATCTTAACAATTCAATGCGTACAACAGCTTGCTCATAAGTTTTATGTGGGTGCCAAACTTTTCCCCAACTTTCAAATACTTTCCAACCTCGACGGAGATTTTTTTACTTTCGTAAAAGTTTCTGAGAATGGCGGAGCAGTGATAATCTTAGCGGACGCATGCTCTCTGCTCTGTCACGGAAGAAAGTCATTAGCGCGCAGATCATGAGACCGACTTCGACAGACAACAAAAGGTACACTGGTCTGTCTGGGATATAGTATGACTGTACGTATATATACTCTCGGTATGAACAATAAACGTCTAAACCTGAGCAACTGGTTTCAGAACTGGTATATAAACGTACCAACTGACACACCAGCGTAGACACATACACAGAATATAATACTTCCGAAAATCCAACCTCAGAAACACCCCCAATTCACTATTTTGAAGTTAGCCATTACCGTCTCTACAGAACAGAGCATCTTTCCCCCAGTAGTGACCGACAGAGAAATGTGCCTTGAGTGGAGGGGAGGGCGAAATTCAAAGTCCTGCGATCTTTTCAAAATAGGATCAGGTGCTGCAGACGACAGTTCTAGTGTCCAGATGTGTGTGGATTAAATACGTGAGCAGGAAAAGGCCGGCTGATTCACAAACTGACAGGGACTAACAGATCAGCAAGTCCAACTTCTTACAGGTTGCACAAATAGTCACAAAACTTGGTCTCTAGGGAGTGAAGGGGCTGATCAGAAAATCCTATACGGGTCACAGCAAACGTTGTGTCCATGCAACACAGCTGTCCGCTTTAGCAGATAGATCAGATAGTAGAGATAACAGCCCTTTCAAAATCTTTTTCGAAAACAAAACCGACTCGTCGTTGGTGGGGATCAAAAAATATAAAAATGGTTCAAACTGAGAATGGAACGTTTCAGTTTTGATTCTGTCTTTGCATTTGATTTTGTTTCGGTAAAATGTATATAGTAAGTGCATAGTGCATATCTATTTATTAGGTATCCATAACTTCTTGCACAGAACATGCCGCACAAATCCGATAAGAATTTTTTGAAATGTGTTACCTCTACTATGATATAAAAACTTACCTCGCGGACAAATTGCTAGTTGCAGTACATACAAGCATTCTCAATTGTAGTTTACATAATAACAAAATAGAACAGTAATAATAATGGACGCTGTACTTCACATTGCATCAGCAGCAGTCCTGCGCAACATTCCCTGAGGAATGTTTCCCCATGGTACTAGGATCTGAAAGAGTCCTTTGTAATAGTCCTAGAAGACGAAATTTATGTCGTCATCGACAACAACAGTCCTATTTAAACGATTTTGGGTTTGCCTTTCGGGATAGGTAGACAGTCCAACTTTGCTTCGAACACAACACTATGAACAAAAGTCCTGCAAAATAAACGGAAGTCCAACACCAAAGCAAGAAATTGTGGAGAAAAGTCCACAAATATACTGCACGAGAAATCGAAAAGGGGCGGTAGGAGAACCAAGCCTCTACTGAACCCACTGACAAACAGCAGCTGCTCTGGATCTAAAATACAGTTCATTTTTCTTTTTAAGCCAGTCAAAAACCAGGCATGCGATGGCAGCCTCCTTCAAATTTAAAATGCTTGCAACAACAATCCTTTAGCTGATGCTACTGAACAGCAGTAGATATGGCAGGTAGGTAGCAGGTATTAGCAGTAGATCGGTGTAATAACGCACAGTAGAAAACAGGGGGTGGATGGGGAGTGCAGTAGAGACAGTAGAGATGAATAGATCGTGTGAACGGAGTCCTACCATGAAGTAGCTGTGAGGCAGAAGAGATTGTGACAGTGGAAATAGGCATGCCCTGTTCTGATGAGGCCGGAGGAACCAGATTCCTCTCTGACTCCTCCGCAGACGAGCTCCGTTTCATACTATTTGATCGAATGTCACTGCCGACCACGGGGATGCTATTTCCAACCATCTCTCCAGCATCCTCCAATAATTCCTCCTCTTTCTCCTGTCTTTCATCCTCCTGCTGAAAGTCAACAGGCCCAGTCGTGTTTGTCATGGACTCGCCGTCATCAAAGCCAGCATCATTGCCATAATCCTCGCCACCATCACAAAGTGGCACGTTTGCTCTTCCACTACTATCGTCACCGTCTAAAATAAAAAAGGTATATAGGTTTACGAGAGCAAGTAAAAATATTTTTAAATATAATAACATAGTCTGTAGCTTTGCTTGATCAATCCATTCAATACGCACCGCAGAACTGACAAAGATTGGAATTTCGGCTTCGAAATCGAAAAATTTTCGTGAAAACCCTAAGAACATAATAAAAAGAATAAGAAAAACTGTAGTTTTAAACAGGCGGATTACCGGATATAAAAACACATCCGGTGACCATCATTAATAATACGTATGTAGATGTACATTATATGGTATATATATATATATATATAATATATACACAATATATTTCAGGTTGGGGAAGCTAATCCGAGACACTCTCTATGAATTTTGGCCTAAAAAGAAACAAGTATATAACGAACGAGTCCGACAGATTTTTGCCCAGCACCTATATATGTATGCAACATCTATAAATAAAACATACCATTGTTGCAATAATTATCGAAGTCCCCAAAACCGCCGTCTTCTGTATTAATGATAATTTCATCATCCCCCATGTCAGTGTTCATTGTTCCAGGTTAATGTAAATGACGTCCAAAAACCTGTAACTAAGTTATAAAAAGTATATAAGGGTATTTTTATCAGGAGGCCGACCCCCGAATTCGCCCCCTGCCTGGATTTTTGCTTCCCTCCCCAGCGATGTTTTTGGAGATCAAATCTTTTCCAAAAATAGACAAATTTTAAAAAATTTTTGACTTCGCCGGACATTGTTCCGTAAAATTGGCTATTATATATTAGCTTAAATACTGGCATTTTTGAGCTTTACTACGTGCGAAACACGCCGAAAAATATTGACCACGTTTTGGCTCAAATTTGCAAAAAATATGTACTCCCCCCCGAAAATGCTTTCCCCCACCCGGGCAACGGCCCCCTTCCCGAAAGATGTATATAATTGGATTTGAAGAGGCTGTGTTTTTGTTCTTTTTTATCCTGGGGTGGGGCTGTCCTAAAATATGATCGCTCTGTTCTTTCTGTTTTTATTACGTACGTTTACCTTTCCTTCTTGAGACGATGCCTTACCCCCCCCCCTGAGAAGTTTTGACTTACCCTCCCCCAGCTAACGGCTATTCCCCCGGCAAGCCCCCAGCCCACTTTTTGGAGCTAAATTTTGCCCAAAAATGGGTCTTTTTAAAATTTTCTGTTAAAATTTAAATTTAAAATTTGGCTTCAATTTGGTTAAAACCGTGTAAAACGTAAAAAACGATAAAAACATTATATAT
>JASAND010016349.1:0-22193 GCA_030248195.1 Trissonchulus latispiculum | reverse complement strand
TGTACTTCGTTCAGTTACGTATTGCTCTTATATATAATTCAGAAAAAGGTAGCACAAGCCCGCCGATTCCCTTTTCAAATTATGTAATTGTTGGTAGAAGATGCTTAATAATAAATTTAAATGAAACCTTGTCATATACCTTTGCTATTTCAGAATTATAGTGCACTCTTTTATTATATAATTACTTGTCAGTTTTAGCTTAAAACTAATTGTCCCAATTGTTTAAATCGCATAGAATAAGATTTTTTATTTTTATAAGATTTTAAATAAGTTTAGTGATCAATTTTCGCGCCGAGTGCAACATAATTATTTAAACATTATGGCTGGATCCCATTATGGCATATCCCCCCAAAATTTTCGACAACTTTACCTCCCTCCCCCCCAGATTTTTTGACTATCCCTCCCCCCCCTTTTGGTTACCCCCCGAACCCCCCCAGCACTTTTTGGGGCCGAAACGTTAACTAAATTTAGCCAAAAATTGTCATTTTTTTGAAAAATTTTTCTCAAATTATGGCTTAAAATCGGTTTAAAACGGTGTAAAAACGCCTAAAACAATAAAAACAAGCCTTGTTTTGACAAAAAAGCGTTAAAATATAGAAAATTTTGCGTTTTTACGCCATTATTTGAATTTTCTGAGGTTCGAATTTTGGGGGGGATTATTAATAATGGATGTTTAAATAATTTCCATGTTGCACTTTCGGCGCAGAAACTTATTTATATTTAAAAATCTTGTTATACGGTTATGGGTTTGTTAGTTTTAAATTTAAAACTGACTGAAATTTTGAAATATATTAAAAGAGTGCACTATAATTGCCAATTGCTTAAAGATATTGACAAGACATCTTCCTACCAATTTGAAAATCGGCGGGCTGTGCTTCTGAATTATAAAGAATACAAAAATTCTTGCATAGTAATTCATAACAATGAATTAAGTTGTATATATATATATTAGACATTATATTACTACTAATTCTAAAAATTCTAAGTATATATATAATGCAATAGCACCGCAGGCGAAAATTATTGAGAAAACAATATTCAGTTAGAAGAGAATAGCAATTTTCCAAAAAATTTCAAGAAATGTGACAAAATTTTTGAAAATTTTAAAACATTTTGCTTTGTATAATAGGCTAAAATTGGTTCCGGCTCCAGGACGTTTTTAAAAATCGGAACCGGAACCGGAACCAAGAAGTACCGGAACCGAAACCGGAATTCCGGTCGATTACTAAATTTATATATCCCACCGAACTTCCCCCAAAATTTGGACCTCAGAAAATCCAAAAATGGCCCAGGAGTGCAAAATTTTCTGTATTTTAACGCTTTATCTGTGAAAACAACGCTTGTTTTAATAGTTTCAGGCGTTTATACGCGGTTTTAGCGATTTTAAATCAAAGTTTTAGAAAAAGTTTTCAAAAATGACCCTGCCCCACAGAAATTTGTGAACTCTATGCTTACTCCTCCCCAGAAATTTTTGCATTCGAAAATGTCAATCGGGCTGGCAGAATTTCTGATCCCCTTTGCCTCCCAGACGTTTTGACTTACCCTCCCCCATAGGTGTACCTTGAAGTTAGTTGTGGGCATAGGCGAAATGAGGGTGGGTGGGGTTAGGTCCGGAAAAACCTATACTGGGGGAGGGAGTAAAAACTTTCATCAAAAAACAAAAAATTTCAATTTTGTTAAAATAGGGCTATTTACAACCTAAACTTCGCAGTATTACAACCGATTTATATAGTCAAGCGGGAAACACGAACCCACTTTTTTGATTTTTGGACAGACCTTTTTACTGGTTTGTGATATCGAAATACTGATTATATATGCAGCTAGGTCTAGTCGTAAGCTTTCTTATGACCTATAGAACGCCTTTCTATCGCGTGGGGTTATTGCGAAATAAAACCCATATATAAAACCAAACCCATATATATACGGGGAAAAACAGCCCACCCTGTATATATATATATATATATATATATATATATATATATATATATATATATATATCGGAAGTTGAACGGAACTTGACACGGTGCGTATCTAGGGCTGGGCAATCCAGAAGTAGGTGGGATAGTGTGCCTACTTCCTCGCCGCATGAGGTACAGTCAGGGGAAGGGTGGGCCGCTGGGTTAATTAAATGCCGGTATTCAGACAGTAGCATGGATTTGCCAGTGCGCAGCTGGCTTAGGATGATTCTATCTCTCCTCGGAAGTCCAGCTTCCAAGGCGGGCTTTGGAGGTCCGTTATCTCCATAGATGGCAAGGGTTCGCTGGTGACTAATTGAGCCTAGCCACTGATTTTTAACATATCTCTTGATGGCCGATTTGGCAGTGGCATGGTCTATTGCCACCTCCGATTGATTCAGATGACAGCCAGCAGTTGCCAATTGGTCAGCAATTTCATTCCCTCTGATTCCCGAGTGGCCCGGAATCCATTGGATACTGCATTTTCTTGGGATGAGCTCCTTTAGACGCTTCGAGATGTTCCAAGTGAGGGGACTGAAGGTAGTCCTGATTCCAGATTTTAAGAGTCTCACCACTGATTGCGAATCAGTCATTATTGCAATCAAAGCTGTTGGTTCAATGCGATGTTTGTTCTCAACCAGCCAATCCAGCCCTGCGCTTATAACCGTAAGTTCTGCTCTGAAGCTGTTGCAAGTAGCACCAGCTGGCAAGGATATAGTTACGGGCTCTTCCAGAAATGATGACTCGATGTAGATTCCACTTCCACCTTCAGTCACACCGCCTTTGGCAGCGCCATCTGTCCAGACTTTGACAGAGGCGTGGCTGAGCGCAGCAAGCTCAGGCTCTGCAGCCCTCCTTCTCACTTCAGGTGGTCCGTTCGGCTGGAGGAGGTGGAGAGAACATCATTGACACTTGCTGCTAGACTTCTTTCGTCCGGCCGGACAGAGTGGACCGGCAGTAGTGGTTCCCTCGGCAGATATTCAACATTTGCATTTATAGAAGCGTCACGGCCGGTATCTGCCCAGGACCTCTGGGTCACCAGATTTCAGCGATTTCTAAAATCCAAGCAGATGGTGGATCTGGGATTGTCCTCAGGGAGACGTAAAGACCTTTCTCTGGCTAGGGCAGCCAGCTCCTTCGTTCGGTGGCTAATCGGCATTAACTTGGCTTCTACCTGCAAAGCCTCTATCGGTGAGGCTTTCAAGCAGCCAGTGATGATGCGTGCTGCCTGGTTCTGAATTTTCCCGATAGTTTCTTGATGAGTATGTGCTGATCCAGGCAGCCATGCTGCTGCGCAGTAGTCCATAGCCGATCTGATGTATGATAAATAGACTAGCCTTAGATCTTCTTTTCAGCTTCCCCAGTTGGTACCAGCTAGCTTAGATAGTGCCTGAAGTCTCGGCCACAGTTTTGCTTTCATTTTCTGAACATGTGGCCCAAAATTTAGGAGCCTGTCAAAGGTTATGCCCAGAAAGACGGGAGTCTTGTTGAATGGCAGATCCTGTCCAGCTAGTTTCAATGGAAGAGTCCGATTAGCTTCCTTGTTGTGAGTCGTAAAGATGGTATATTCTGACTTGGTGACATTTATATCCATTTTCCAGCGCTTCGCCCAAGCGTCAATCTGATTAAGCGCCAGCTGAAGGAGATCTGAAGCTTCATCCAGATTGCTGCTCTGCGTCCAGATGGCAAGATTTCAGATTTAGATTTCAGTGTCCTGATATAGCGGAGCGTGTCCTGACATACCTGGATTTTAGGACACTTTTGTCCTGATATGACCATCGATTCAGAAATATATATATGCGCACCGTTCAAGTATATATATGCGCTCCAGCCTATAAATTTGCTGTATATATTGGTCTTCATAATGGAATGTGGTTGGTTCACTCAACTAGGAATCTAACCGAGGGCGCCTCCAGCGCAGGGCATTTGTAATGAAGTGGCTAGGATTTGGCTCCAATTTCTTTTCGGCGGGATTCTGGTCCGTTTCGGTCTGACAAGACGCTAGCTCAGGGTAACCACTTCAAAGCACGGAAGGTCAGCACGTTTATCGGGAGAGATAAACTTAGGCACCGGATTCTCAGAAGGTGATTTGTCCAAAACTGAGAATTCCTTGCGGCCAACCTAGATTGGGGTCTTGCTCGTGAGTTCGTTTAGTAGAGGTTGGGGCTCCGTTAATGCTATCAGCAAGCGGGGTCGACACTTGCTTTCCAGAGGGTGGTTTGGGTTCAGTAACAACGAACTCTAGTGAATAGACCTTGATTGACAAATCAGGATCCTGAATCGATAACTGATCTCTTTGTAGGGTCCAAGGGGTCAGATTACAATCACTTACTTGCTCAGGGGTCAGATCTGGCTCCAGAGTCTTGATCCAAATAGGTGCCTTTAGTTCACACGACTGACTATAAGGCACTGCAATTTACTGATACAAACAACGAGACTGATCATAATTAATATCACTGCAAACAATGCAAATGGCATCTTACAATGCAGGTATACAATTAACAGCAAACAGTACAATAGTTTGCCAGAGTTGCCAGTACTCAGTTTACCCAAATTAGTAATTATTGTTAGGGACAAGGTCTTGACTCTTTAACTCAGCTAACTGATTCTTTTTTCTTCCTCTTATCCTAATCTATCACTAAACTCTACTGTACGGTCCCTATATGCTTGTGCTCGTGCTTTAAGTTAAAACTCTTTATCCGTCCTCCTTACCAATGACAATAGTATAATAATAACAATAACTACAGAAAAGGTAAGATTAACTAGTTTAAAGTTGTTAGTAGTACAAGGTTCCGGTCTGTGGGTGAGCCCGAAATGCCAGTAACAATAGCACTTTCGGATGCTGTTCGGTCTCCTGGGGGGACAACGCAAGGGTCGGTCCGGTTGGGAGTTTCCTGGGAACGGTTACGGTGTTAGTACAAGGTATGCTTTTATTTAATATCTTCTTTATATCTTCTATTTCCGACTGACTCGAAATTACCACGGAACTAGATAGACCAAAGACAAGGGGTGATAACCCCTTCAATAAGGCTGACGATTAACTCGAATAGATTCATCTTTTAACTTGAGAGAGAAAGAATTACTTTAGAGAGATTGAAAATAATGTCCGGTTCGTTTTGTTAGATTTCAGGTCCCACTGTTGATTCTGGTGCTGTCTTTGCAATCGTCTCTGCCCCAAGTTGCTAATCAGGCGTACTCGGCCTCTAATGTACCTTCAGCTAGTCTGATTCCAACCAGGGTTAGCCAACTGGGCAAATCTTCCAATAATCCAATAATCTGGTCCTTCTCCGGACTAATCTCACACACTGATAATTACTACAGAATCGTCACTACACGTCTGATCCACTGAGGGCTGGAATTCAGGATACGAACTGTGGCAGAGCGACTGTCCTTCCGCACCTGAATCAAATGGGTTAAAACCCATTAGTACAAGTTATTAGGTGCGGGATTCGGACCCAGCAACCATTACTCACAACTTTGGCTTTCTGAATAGGAACTAGACTTGTGAACTTGAGTTTGCTGAGAAACTTGAAAGTTTGGCGAAAATATCGTAGCTTTTGAACAGTTTTGACAACATCACTGTAGGGGAAATTAATTTTGGGACGAACTATTACTTTTCGGGCAATTTCTTGCACTCTTGTGCAAGAAATTGCAGTTACAGCGTGACTTTATCTTGCACGTCTTGCTTCTGTGCAACCCAGACTGGAAAAGTAATATTGAAGCTATTTTGGGCCCTTTTGAAACCGGCGGACATTAATTGTCTTGAAACGCGTAACGGTACTTTGTCCGAGCGCAATTGAACCTAGCACCTTCTGTTTTCCCAGGCCCAGACGAGGAAGATGACAATTTCCTCCTTGTAACAACACTGGTTAATTAGAAAAGAGTTAGCGCGTAGGTTTGACAAAAATGCAATAGCTAAGTTTAGGACCTCCAACTTCCCGGGTCCTAAACGAGGAAGGTAACAACTTCCTATTTTAACAAACATCAAACTTCGGAAACTGGCTATTTCATTGACCTTGGTAGTTTTGCCTGTATTAGAAGATGGTTCTGTTAAGCTATTCCTAACACCTAATTCCACTACGCTATTCATAACATCTACGTAGCTACTTGTTATTTCCTTCATTACTGTACTGGGACGATACTGTAACTTTAAAACTACCTCCATCATTTCATTTACGTTTCATGCGGAATTTGCGAAAACAACAGTTTTTTGGACAGGCAATGCATTGTTTTTGAGTAAAAATCAACTATTGGAGAGTCTTCCTTCATGCGATTCGTCCGCACTCTTAACAAAGAGTGGCCTACGCGGACGAATCGAGGATAACCCTTTTCCGACTGATAAGGACCTAATACGGGGTCCCCGTGACCCTAGATCCCTCGGTCTGGACCTCATTTGCGTATTTGCTACTTCTAGCCTAAACCTAAACTACCTATGTAATCATTCATTCACAAACTTCCAGACATGTATGCAGGACTCAGAACTACCTTTTCCTGCGTATCATGTGAACCTAGGTATAGTTTCGGTGTTTCACACATACTACATACACAATCGATTATCACACATTTACTCTGTCACATTCCTCGTTACCATTATCAATCGTACCACATAAACGTACAACCATCACGCATACATTACTACATCACAGATAACCGGATACCTAGTTATATGACCTTACTTCTTAGCTAACCAAAGTTCACACTGTATTTAAACAATTATTGGGATAGCTATTTGATGAGCATTCATACTGCAATTACGCAGCATTTATACAACTTAGCCTGCTAACTAAGAGACAATTATGCTACACTTATACAACATTTAGACTAGAACACATTCATACCAACCTTGCATTCGTTTATTCATGTGAACCACAAATACACCTCTTTCCTGCCTATTACCTGAGCATTATCCACTTTTGGCAGACTCACAACCCTCGTCTCGAACAGGAGTTTGTGCGAGTTACCGCATGCAGGCACAATCACGAGGACTAACATACACGTTTACACGCACAATCACACACTCAAACATGCAGTCGCTTAACTAGCTACTTCTTAACTAATCCTAACTTTAAACATGGTTACAAAACAATTCAGACAAAACCTAGTTTCCGATACCCTTACTACTCAACTTTTTCGCTACTATTTCACACATCTGTTAATGGCATTAATCTTTATTTGGAAGAAGTTTTGTTGAGATTTTGGTGCTAGTTTTAGGGTTTTAAAACTCGACTTATAGCGCAGAACTTCAGGAACTTTGTGATGTTATTGATAAAAGTTTTGAAGTTTGGAAAGCCACGTGAGTAATGATTGCCAAGCAATCATTACAAAACAAAACTACTAACAACAATTAAATGAATTAATGGGAGGAAGCCGGTCATTCCCCGTGAAAGGCTTGATTATTAATTATTTCAAAATAACAGACCGTAGACTACTGATTATTTTGAAAACTTGGTTTCTACAATTCGTTTCCGTTTTAGGTGACCTACTGGTTTTCAGATACCGACCTACGACATAATTACAAACAGTGAATTTTGAGGCTTAACAGAGCCGTGACAAAACAGTAAGGCCGGCAACTCCTAGTTGCCGACTGTGGGGGTAAGTATTTCTATTGCTAGCTTAATATCCTAGGGTCGTAGCAAAGGGACCCTCTAACTTAATCTCAAGGGTTGGGTCCCCACTTAATGATCCCGAAATCTACTTTACAAAAACCCCAAGTTACTGGCCAAATGGGCCTTATAAAAATAGTAAAAACTATGGTCGTGGCTTGACCGAAACGTGCAAATAAAAAGTAACTAAATAAAACCGAATGATGAGGGGCGGAGGTCAGCAAACCTCGATAATAAGAGAGTGTCGGATATAAAAACAAAAAACAAAAGTGGGGACAATTCTCAAGACCTCCGTCGAACGGGAGGAGTTTACATGAGCTGCCCCGTTATTAAAATAATAAAATGATAAGAATAAGCATTTAAATTAAACTAACTAAAAGGTGGCTCAAAGGCCCACGCATGCTAAAGAAATAAAACTGGCCTCTGGCCCAATTATGCTGATAAAAATAGGGGCTCTACGGCACAAAAAAGGTGCGTGTAAAAAATGGCCTGTAGGCCTTACAAAACATTAAAAAAGTGGCCCGAAGGCCCAAAAGGTCGTACATAAAAATGGCCAAAGGCCTCAAGAGTACATAAAAATTGGCCAAAATGGCCGATAAATCCTAGGTTTTTGTTCTCGGTTGTTGGCCAGGCATAGCAAACCTATATGGCCCTATCTCGGTAGTGTTCGCTGTTAATTTCTCAGTTTCTTTTCTGGCCCGAAGGCCAGAAAAGTCCTATTATTTTAACCTAACCAGGGAGAGTGCGCTTGATTCCCCATGCAGGTAACAACTGCACTGGAGAACGCACTAGAAGGGAGGGGGGAAAAAGCGACCGCTCTCGGTCGCACTCAAACGAACACTGATTAGAAAGAAAATTTTGGGGTCGGGCTGACAGTTTTGCTGGCAGCCCGATGACAGGTCATTAGTGACTTTGGAGGCGGATTTTCCTTTGATTTTGAGGCAAATCTTCTAGAAAGTTCTGGAACTTTCCAGAAGCTTGCCACCTTTTACATACAGCGGCGGGGCGGGCCAGCTGACCGCCGAGGGTCAATATTAATGAGATTTTAGAATCATTGCCCTCCAACTGACCCTTTTTTTATATATTTTGGGCCCCGAATTCTAGCAAAATTTTGGGAAACTTTCTTTAACACATAAACGCAACCAAAGGGACAATTTTACTAAATTTCAGGACTTCAACTAATTGTTGCGCGAATTGTATAATTTTCCAGAACTTACAAATTACATAGTTACCCAGTATATACCTACGTACATATTCCTAGCTACTTGTTAACATAATATGATTATTAATAAAGGGCAATGGCCCCCCTTCTAGTCATAGCTTGGGGTGAAAACTACGTGCATTTCCCTTATCCTCTTTGCTGGCTTTGTCTTCGGCTAAAGCTCAAGGAGAAGACAACTGTTGGGTCCTAGAAGAAAGGCCCAACGGGAGGAAGAAGAAAGAAAAGAGAAGAGAAAAGGTTTGAATCAAGTCAAACCACAACAAAACCTTTTTAGAACACTTCTTTTTGGAGTGTTAAGATTGCACAACAAAAGTGTAATCTTAATAAAAACATTTTTCACTATAACTTTCTTAATTTTTTGAGTTAAAACGTCGGGTTTGGATTTTTGAACTCAACATCAAATTCTCTTTCATATAAGCCCAAGTTATGTTTCGACTCAAAATTGTTAAAATTAACTAATTACTACTTAGTTAGTACTAACTAACCCTAACTAACCCTATATAATTACATACTTAGCCATTTTAAGGCCTAGAGTCGAACCATCTTCCAATATTCGTCGTTTTTAACATGAATTTCCACTTTATAGGCAATTTTACTGCCGATTTTCCTCTTAATAAACATGTACTTTTCTATTGTAAGTCAGTGACTTCCCGGTAATTCCTGTTCAATCAATGAAAAACGCACTAAGTGGTGAAAAGGGGCCACTTTTGGCTCAAGTTATGAGTGACAACCCATTACTACGCATAAGATTGGTTGATTTGTTGACGTTTTCCTTCGTGGGGAGTACCAACTCACTGATTTTCATTAAGGTTCTTTACTATTTGTCAAGATACTGCCGCTTAAGGCTGAGTGGAGTGACAACTCCAGTTATTAGGGGGATAGGTGACCGAATTGACCCTTCGTTCGTAACTTCCAGATTAGTATTGTTAGTAATTTGGTATATTTAAATTTGTTAGTAATTAGTATATTTAAACTTAAATTACACTTGAAGTCATTAATGCTACTAAGATTTCTACCCCAATTGAGTGCAAACCTTGAACCCTATTTGAGAATTTCCCTTAATGTTGGGTACTAGACAACTCTGGCTTTTGCAAACACAGAACAATTCATACAATTAATGCTTGGATATCATTTACTAATCATATTCCATAGTGATGATCGTCGGTCTTCTTCGCAGATCCGTGGCACAGAGGCTCTTCCTTGCTGATTTTACTAATTTTGGCCACGTTTTCGTTATTTTAACCAAGTTTCAACTTCAAATTTTACCAATTTCATTACACATTCTGAGCCCAAGGGATCCGTGCTCCCTCGACACACGTTCCAGACCCCTTTAGATCCAACCAACCAGAAGCAACTACTAGGGGACCGGAGACATGAGTCCAATCCGGGTCCTGAGGCAGCCTCGCCACATGTAGCGCTTCTACCAGGGCTAGTGGACCAAGAAGAAACCAAGGACAAGCCCGAACGGGAGGCGTCAGACACCCTTGTACCACGAAACCAGGACCTAGAGGGCGGTTCAGCTTTTCACTCACCATTGAAAGAAAGCAGACATGCTAACCAACTACACCACAGGGCCATCAGCTAAACTCCCACTGCAGGCTTATCAATCTTTCCTATGCCTGCTTTCCTTACAGATGTACATGCTGGAAAAATTATATAGTTCCGTTTAGGCAGTCCCTCATAAATCCAGCAACAACGTAAGGCATTTCTAAGAAATGATGAAATTCTCAGAATTTTCGTGGCAAGGATGCTTTATTGCCGGTTTTGTAAGAGATTACCTAAACCTGACTATATAATTTTTATTTCGTTAAAAAGATCTTCTTCTACGTAACATAATGATATAGAAATTACAGCGCAGTATGCTTACAAGCTGAGAAGCCCCCCCTTGAGATTTCGGCCTTTCTTAAAGGGGGGGGGACTAAAATGAGGGTGCCCCAAATTTGTCCGATTGGCCTACTTTTTGGCGAAGATTTAGAATATGGGTCAAAAAAATACCGGGTACTCAGATCTCAGCTGCCTTCCAGTCATGTGCAGTCGTCGCGTTTATGTGCTCGACTCGGCCCCCCCTCTTTTCACAACTACCAACATAATTAATTAAAAATCTCTGCTGAATGCAAGACTGAATGCTTCAAGCTTGTCATTGGCCAATATGATTTGGCACATATATATGTCCCTTCCGGCAAAGCCGTGGCTGCACTTGACAATCTTGACACAACGGCCGTTGCTACAGAATTGTCACGACGTAGTGTAACCAGTGACACAGCGTTGTGACAACGCAATAGTAAATATAGCGTTGGCTCAACAGCAAGTGTGCGTTGTCACGATCTGTTGCCACATGTAACCACTAGTTGCCACGATTGACAACTATACAAGACAACTGCCGTTGTCAAACGCGTTGTCTGTCACTATATTCCCAAGTGTAACCACGGCTTTAAACGACTTCATGTCCTCAGGGCGGTACGGTCGCCAAATGTGAAAGGTTGAAATCAGCATTGAAAGATGTGAAGAAAAGTGTCCAGGGCGGGGATCGAACCGCCGAGCTTTGGTTTAAGAGTAGAACGCTCTACCACTAAGCCACATTCCCGGACGTTGAGAATGGTTTATGGCACTGATTTCAACCTTTCGAAATTGCTGATATTCAACAAATATGTTTAATGCAATTGAATGATACCATTGTTTCTTCATTTTGATTATGTGTGGACAAGAGGCCTACAACAAATGTTAATAACAAAGAAAATTGGCACTGCAAATTTTGCACTTGGAACCAGGAACCGGACGTTAGAACCGGAACCGGAACTGGAAGTGGTTTTAAAAATTGCTTTTTAATTTCAGCATTAAATCGAATTTTGGCAGTTCCCCAGCAAATTAAAGTGACATATAAAACATTCAGTGTCATAACAGATAAGAGTATTTATTCAATGAGTCTAAAATGAAATCTTCCTCATTGTACTGAAGAATTAGCATTTACGACTGAATTTGACATCCATTGGCAATCGGCAAATCCTTTAGAGTTCATAAGCTAATTCCTGTTTTTCTCGCGATGCTTTTTTAGTAATAGATCAGGTCTTACACTTGTAACAGTTCTTCCACATCTCAACCAAACACACAGCCGAATGGAAACGATAGAATATTGCCAAAGGGACAGCGCACTTAAAAAATGTATTCCATATGCTGTCGCCATCAGAGAAGCTCATCAAAGGATTATTTGTGACAGCCTGCGTTTCAAACGTGCTGCAAATCCAAAGCGTCAAATTAACCAGAATCAGAAAACTGAGATGTTCTCGCCCCGGCATTTTTCTCTGAGTTTCTGGTCTGGCGGCCACAACTCTACTTCCGACTAAAATAAGAACGGTCTGAAGGGTCACTTGAACCAATCGAATCAGCAATGCCAGGAACAACAGTTCATGGTTGATTCCCTGTACGTTTCCGCTAGTGGACGTTTTAACCATGTTGAAAACTATAAAAATTAACTGTCCCACCACTCCGGCCGCTAAAAGAACTCCGTCCAGCTGTGCGGTCATTTGCTCCCGTCGGATCGGCGGAACGTTCAAAACCTGCAGCTGTCCGATCTTCCAAACAGCCGTCATGGTTGCAAAACAGATTACTGTATTTTCTACCGCATCCACCACACAGAACAGGGACGCAAATAATGTGCTCTGCCTGTTATCGGAAAATTCCCACAGAAACATCACCAAGGCAGCCATGATCAAAATGGATGCGAGAAGACCAGAGAAAAAGCCACAATTCGTTGAACTGAAGTTTATGTTCACGATTTTCTTCGAATTACTACAGCCGGCTGCGGAGAACAACGGCCCGATATTGAGCCAAGCAATGAAAAATGTGGCCCCACAAATTAGGCTGTACTCAATTCGACATGTCAACATGAACGTATTCACTTCCTCCAAAATATGCTGGAGTTTGATGTTGGCAGTGGCATTGGTGACATTATCGTGAGAATTTAGCCTGAAATAAAAGCTAGCGAAAGAGTGACTTGTTCATATTTAGAAGACGACCGGTCTTCTAAGTTACATTCATTAGCGAGAATGAAAAACAATAACAAAAACCGTTTGCCAACAGATACAAAATTTTCAAAGTAGGTAACGTGTTATCAGAGATCTCAGCATTTTTTATTACACTGTTGAACTGCAACCTTTGCACAATTATATACAACTATAGGTTTGGTTGAATTGAGAATAAAGTTAATGGTATTTATAGCTAGAATCAAAGCAATGTTGTTTTTTGTTGAGGATAAGATTTTTTCTGTGTTTACGTCCCCCGATTCATTTACTGTGGTGATCCTTGTGTGCAAGGAAATCAATTTTAGAATATTTTATAATTTACTCCATCTCTTGAAGAACTGTTCCGATCCAGGCACATGCGTTGATCCCCAACAACTGCATGATCACGAATTTGGTCAAAGACTCAGAACCACGGATGTATAACTGAAAAGGCAAACATAAATTGAATGGACAAACATTTGCTACAATTTGCTATTTTTCAGGCCTTGAACACTGTGTAAGGCCTTAGATATTTCCATCCATAAGCAGGGAAAACGTTCACTCGTAGGCACAATCAAGGTTCCAAAACCTATTTCGGTCGAACTAATATCCTTACAAAAGTCAAACACTAAGGTAAAGGTATAGATTTAATTCAACTTACTGCAGAGTTACAAAATATGAAGTAGAGTTGATAAAAGTTAAATATCGCAGACAGCCACAGATTGGCTGTGGAATACTCGGATAGACAAGCAACATGACGGTTAAAATATTTCTCACATTCCGTGGGTTGACGAAATTCAGTGGACCATATGATGTCATGAATTACAGAGAGGGAGCAAAATACTAAAATCGCAAACAGCAAAATTCGATAGAATTATAAAATTTTATGCCAACTTGGACATATAATGCAAAACAATTAAGGCTAACGAAACTATTATAACTTATATGTTTAAAACGGAAATTTGTTGATTGCATATATGGACGTATGTGTTAAGAATTAAACGAACCGACAGCACCAAGGCGGAGAAATAAGCTTCCACTTGGTTCCACTACAAGGAATTCCTCTTTCGCCACTGTACTGTTCAGGATCGCTACATTCTTGCAAGGAAGATATCGTTTGAGAATCACGGACAGTCCGGGGAATTTGTATTGGACGTGCAGAAACACAAGCCAGAAGATTCCACTTGAATATAGAAATGTATAGAACCACTAAAAAGTAAAGCAAATGCTCCTATCAATTTCAAAGCTTGGTTGGATAAAGATTTTAAAATTTAATTTTTCCATTCAATTAGATGGTATGCCAAATACAGTGCAGAGAATTGAGATGATGACAAAATGTAAAATACATGAGTTCAGCGAAACCACTGATTTACGTCGTCGAATATCGGTTGTACTGTTGTATAGTGCTGCCATTGCAGCTTAAAACGCAGACCACTATTTGGCCATTGGCCGTTGGCCATTTTGAACCAAATGCAACCTTCGAGAGCGAGAGATCCTACATGTCGAGGTAGCAGGGTAACTGCACTGTTTTGTTTTATATAATAAATACTATCAAGAGTTAATAGTAGGAAGAGTACGGCACCGTACTCTTCCTTCGTATAAATGGCCTATTAGATGCTTGACACATTAAGGCCGAAATCTTAGGGGGAGGCGGCTCACGGCTAGCACAGTTGACCATGTGTTTATATGCGCTTGAACTAAAACGCATCTGATTGGCTAATCTCCTACCTGATGTCTACGTGTATAAGGAAGATGATTCCCCCAAGATCTTGGGGGGCTCAGTTTACCATTGTCAAGCGTGTTTACATGCGATTGAACTGAAATATATTTGATTGGCTAATTAGCTACCGTAATCTTCATCAGTGTGTTTCAATAGCAGTAAGCTAACTCGTCAATCAAATGGATATCAGTTTAGTCGCATAAACACGAAGATATCTTGGGGAAGTCATCTTATACACGAAAATGTGAATAAGGTAGGCGATTCGCCAATCAGATGAGTTTTAGTTCAAAAGCATACACATGACTTCAACAAAAAAGCACAAATCACAAAGCACACCATCGTGAACCGGGCTTTGTCTGAACCGTGACCCCTCCCGAGATTTGAACCATGTGCCGAGCATCTAGAAGGAACTAGAAAACTCATGGAAGGGCACGGTATTCCTGTCAAATTGTCAGTAAGCTGAACTTGGCGAAAGGCTGAATTCACCGTACATATTGATTTGGATCATCCATCAGTGTGAAATATCTTCAAATGTGCCCTTTCAAGGTTTTCTATAAAAGGTTAGGTACGGAGGAGCAAATATTTAAGGCAGAGCCAAGCATTTTCGATTGGACCAAATATTTCACCGCACACACTTAACACCACTCGTTAGTTACATTCAACAGTTTACGAGAGTTAGAGTAAAGCTAAAAGATCTTTTAACCTCAACATGATTCGGAGGATTATTGGACATCCCATGATCCTTTCCTGAGTGTCGTTCTGTTTCCAGAGCCAATCCGGTAACAGTTATAATTGATGCCAGTAAAACACTCAGAGCGGAAGTAATTGGTTTGCTGAAATAATAAAGTAGGCAGGTATAAACTATAGTCCAGCAAACTTAAACTGGACCAAAAGAGTGAATTTTGTGGAGAGTTTATTATTCAAGTTAAATATGACAATGTATATATTTTCTGAAAGCTCAGAAATCAGAGATTTCAAAAATTTTAAAAAATTCTTGAATTTTAGAATTTCAAATTTCAGAAATTTTAGAAACTGTAGGAAAAGAAAAAATAAACGAAAAGTAGTCGTGTTTGGTATCAAATGAAAGGTCTCGTTCAGGAGAACGCGAATATGTATCAATTATGCGGATTTGGGGCGGCACGTGGTTCCAGCGGGCCCATATCCCGAAAAATAAAAGTTGCTCCAATCGCTACAAACTTGGGCTTATTTGAAAGCTCTCATCACGCTGAGTGAAAGTTATAATTGGGTCATCGCTCGAAAATGCTGTCTGTGAAAGTTATCCCTCTTTAAACACAAAAAATGGGCTGTTTGGACACTTTTGGAGGGTTTAATCTAGGCTAACGAAAGCTGTGAGCTGAATCAAGTCAAGCCAGTGCGCTACATTTTGTGTCTCATCATTATACAACTACGTAAAAAATTAGTTAAAAAATTAGTAAAAAAGTTATTATTAAAATTAGAAAAGTATGGAATTAGTGGTCAAATTTTAAACTGGATAAAGTCCTTTTGTCAAATAGATATCAAAATGTGAAAGCAAGCTTTTTCTACCAAACATCAGGTTATCAGTGGTGTACCACAAGGAACTGTTCTTGGACCACTTCTGTTCCTGATATACGTTAATGATATGCCTGAAGTCATTGTAAATTCTAGCATCAGTCTATATGCAGATGATGCAAAAATATACTTAAGTACGAACGAAACCAAATCTGTGAGACTTCAAGAAGATCTCGATCGCATATGCAGCTGGGCTAACACTTGGCAGCTTAGTCTGTCCATTTCAAAGTGTATGGTTTTAGTGTATGGGTCGGCTGCAGATGCGGATGGAAAAGGATATGTCATGGACAATCATGAACTTTCAGTGGTAAAGCAAGTAACAGATTAAGGGGTAACACTGTCACGTGACATGAAGAGTTCGGCACACTGCGCCAAAATTACGCAAAAAGCAAACAAAGTTTCAGCTTTCATTTTCAAATCATTCGAAACAAGAAATAGGGATTTTTTAGTTAAAATGTTTAATACGTATGTGGGACCAATTCTGGAATATAATTCATCAATATGGTCACCATACCTGCTAAAAGATATCGACATGATAGAAAATGTACAAAGAAGGTATACGAAACGTATACCTGGTCTACAACATTTCTCTTATAGGCTTATTTCTCTTTGGAACAGTTTACCCATCACTGTTATAAACTCATCTAGCCTAAATGTTTTTGAAAGGTCTGTCAAAAATCTGAATTTGAATAACTATCTTCGGGGTCGGGTATTAAGGTGGTGATTCCCTTTGGTCACATAAAGTTTGCACCATTATTATTCATTCATTACTTGGAGTTAAGAAGCCATTTTTATATCAAAATGTAGCTTGACATTTTCTCTTTTTAATGCATGCCACGAAACTAATGTTGATTTTCCAAAATATTTTTAACACATTTTAGAAGAAGTATAATTTTCCAGAATTTTTGCAGACTCAAGTAAATTTTTTCGCGAGACATCGCTTATATCATTCGATACCTCCATCAAATAGCTGGGGACGATTTTTTATTTATTGTGAAATCACTCTCCGTTATAGAGAAATAAGCTGAAATGTGTGCGTAACCTGTATTTTGCCTAGTTTTTCCAAATTTGTCAAGCGATTACTTTAGCTAGAAAGCAGCAATCGGGGCAACTAAAAATCGTCCCTGGGTATATTTGTGCAGAACACATCTGTTCAGTAGCAGCCCTCCAGCATGCATGGTGAATGCTCCACAATCTTTGGAAAAAAATTGGTCGTGTTTTTGCAAAAACTACATTTTTTATGATAGCAGCCGACAGGATTGCAGTTGGAAGACGATCACGCGTCGGATAATTTGTCCCTGTGGGACCTTCAGATCGACGCCCTTAGTTTGATTTTACGGCTTGCGTAGTTCAAGAAATGTTGGATAATTTGATTTCTGCAAAAATGACAAGTTTTCGACGCCAAAACAAGAAAATCGGCTATATTTCACGGTACAGAAAAGCTAGAAACTTACTTTAAAAAGCAAAAATGTGAAGCTCAATGAGATCTTTCGAATGAATATAGTCATAACTGTATAGCAGCTGCCAAACGTTCAGAAATTGGGAAAAACAAGAGAAAATTGGGAAAACCCCACTCTGACCGGAAATCTCGAATTTTTGAATCGGGATTGCGCAGAGGGTGTTAGAACGCTAAAAGAACTTATTTCGGAAAGTTTCATCAAATTTCATTTTGATTTACGCCGCCAAACAATATGTGCCCAAAAGGATTCACCACCTTAAATAACCAGACAAGTGGTTCCCCCCATCCCTTTCTGTGACTTTTAGCCAGAACTCTAGTATATATTTTATAAAGTGTTCTTTGTGTCTGTTTGTTTGTTTGTTTCTACTAACAAATTTTCGTTACTAAGCACATATATATTATATTGCTAAGAATTGTGTAACTGCGATAAACAGTTTATGTATTCGTATTATTCTGTATGGCTACTTGTTAATCAGAATAAATTCCTAGTTAGTTAGTTAGTTAGAAGATCCAAAGCTGCAATTTTTATGTAGTTGTGTATAATGATGAGACGCAAAATGTGGCTTCACTGGCTTGACTTCATTCAGCTCACTGCTTTCGCAAGCCTGGGTTAAACCCTCGAAAAGTGTTAAAACTACCTATTTTTGGTGTTTAAAGAGGAATAACTTTCGCAGACAGCATTTTTGAGCAATGACCCAATTATAACTTTCACTCAGCGTGATGAGAGCTTTCAAATAAGCTCAAGTTTGTAGCGATTGGAGCAACTTTTATTTTTCGGGATATGGGCCCGCTGGAACCACATGCCGCCCCAAATCCGCATAATTGATACATATTCGCGTTCTCCTGAACGAGATCTTTCATTTGATACCAAACTCGACTATTTTTCGTTTATTTTTTCTTTTCCTACAGTTTCTAAAATTTCTGAAATTTGAAATTCTAAAATTTTAGAATTTTTTAAAATTTTTGAAATCTCTGATTTCTGAGCTTTCAGAAAATATATACATTGTCAATATTTAACTTGAATAATAAACTCTCCACAAAATTCACTCTTTTGGTCCAGTTTAAGTTTGCTAGACTATAACTAAACTGACGAATATACATAATGCACCACGAGTTTGATTATAAATTCAGGAAATTATTGCAGCAAACTAAAGTAGGCTACACTTTACTCTACCTTTGGAGCTCAAAGCTAACATTAATAAAGCTTGGAATGTAAGCTTAAGGTAAGCTAAAATTTAAGCTAGACAAGAAGCAGAAGAATCCTTTAACAAAGTTGTTAGACTAGTGAGAACTTTAATCTAATATGTTTGCCATTTTAGAATGACATTGTACAAGTTTTGTATGTAGAAAATTTTTCCTTCTGGAATATATAATGATTAAACGAGTGAGCTTTCTGTCGCCGAAGCTGCACGAAACCGACTGCAGCCTGACAGTTCCTTTCCTACCAACCACAAGAATTATTTTCAATCAACTTACCGTCACTTACAAGGAAAATTTCAATTTACGTAAAAAACGCTAAACTACTACTAGAAATAATTATTAGCAAATACAAATTATAATGTTAATTATAACAATAATTTTATAATTATAATCACAGGTTACGTTACCCCGAAAGGTTAACGAATATTTAAACCGCTCACACAATGGAGTGATCGGATTCAATTGGCTGAGAATTTGGTATTCTACTGTGAGATGAATGGCAGGCTATGTTAAGATATGCAGACGTTGATGCCTTGCTTGATGTTGGGTCGTCCAAATCGTGGGTTTTGATCTCCTTCGAACGCCCATGGCTTGGAGAGTTTTCAACGTGCGTTTCATGTTTTTCGTCGCTGAGCATGGTTGATGGAGATGGGATGAAACAACAAATTAGCTATTGTGATAAAAACAGAACCATTACAAATTATTCAACGTTGCCTGCAAAAGGTTAAATGCTGGCTGAGTTACATTTCGATAAATTAGCGGAGTTAGCAGACGCAGCTCAGCTCACCTCACAAAGTTGTGAGGTTGGTTGCTGAAGAATTAAGTTTGTTAGAACTTAGAATAATGTTTAATGCAAATCTCGGCTTGGCCTGCCAAAAAGGGAAATGAAGCAAAAAAATTGCCCGAGAGAATTCTCTGCCAGTACCGAAGAAACCTGTTTTTCGGTCCTTTGGTTCAATTTGGCGCAAAGTATAAAAGTTGCCAGACTTTTCTTCTTGTTTGTTATCGTTTAACTATGCTCCATGTGAATATTCCACCGTTTGGTGGACGTCCCAAAGTAAGTCCCTTTTTCATGCGGGTGTCGGAAACAGTCAGTACTAACGGAATTTGAGAGTGGCTAGTTATGATCACTCCCCAACGTGGTTCGTGGACCTCTTTAGATCCCTGAGTGAAGACAACCTTTGCATATCCGCGCCGAATAGGGAGTGGGTATGTTTTGTCGACCCTAACTAAACGGGTGAGAAAAATCGTATAAAGGCCGGTTCAGGAACCAACGGAGCAACGGGACGAACGGAGAAACGGGCAATTCCTACATTGTCCCTGCTCATGCTTGAACGGAGCAACGGACAAGCGAAGAATGGAGAAACGGATAAACGGAGGAAAGGAGACAGAAATGGGCAATTGGGCGAAAATAATGTTAATTATTTAAAAATTGATTATATTTCCACAACCAAATATTTTTGCAACATTTTTGACAATAAAGTTACCAAGTTGCTACTGAACGATTAGTATAATAAAGACCTTAAAACCTTAAAAAATTACGTACAGAAGAATTTAGAGTTAACTTAAATTTAATTAGATATTATTCTGCGGTTATCAATTTTTACTGATCTGTTTCCTCGTTCCTCCGTTTCTCTGTTCACAGCTTGTATAGCATGAAACGGTGATACTCTTCTTTTTGAACTGTTTTTCCGCTGTTCCGTTTCTCCGTTGCGTTGGAGCATGAACCGGCCTGTACACAACAATAGCAGGAAAAGAAGCAATGCTTCATGTCAGGTTTTGACTGTATAACGGTGCTCCGACCAGATTACGCGTCTTCCTTTTGGTGGAGGCTCGACAACTATACCCCCTCACCATTTGGTAGAGGCAGAGGCAGGGGCAGCCAATCCAAAAAATATCAAAGTTTGCTAGGTGGGAGACGGGGGGTTGTTAAAACAAAGAAGCTCCGTTTGTCAAGTGGAAGGTTGTTGAGCACAGAATTCAGGCAGCTTTAGCGTATCTCAAAAACGGTATAGTCCACTAACCGATCAGATTTCTGTTAACATACCCATCAAATCTAAGATGGTTGTTGTGCTTTGACTTTAGACTTATAATAATAATTTTAAATAATTTTAACAATATTACATCAAGATTTTGCGGAGCACGTGAAGATTAATGCAAAAATTGGTTGATAATACTATAAGAGAGGAGTGATTGCTTGCAGTGAAATGTGGTGAATACAATCCTAGATTTTTCTAAAACCTTAATAAACCAGTTCCACAAAAAGTTGTGCAGCTATTAATGTAAAATGTTGAGACTTTCCGAGACATAAGCCATAAAGGCGTTTTCTTACAAAGGCGCCGTTGTTCCTTTGTCTACAGTTCTTGAAATTTTAAAATTTGTAGCTGCAGACCATAAAATAGCACAGGAACTAAAGCTGATGTAAGAATATAGGAAAGCTTAAATTGCTAGTAATCTAAAGATTATACTTCATGGGCCATCGTAGGTTGACAGTAAATCCTCTTAGTATGTGAAAAACTGATGGTGTCCCCCTTATTTTTGAGTAAGTTTTAACAGGTGATGCTAAAAGTAAAATCCAACAAATTTCTTTGAGGTATTTCTGAAAAGTAAAACATCAAAGTGTGCAGGAAAATTCAACTTTCAATGAGTTTTCCGTCTTTTTCTATTTGCAAATCACTTGAAATAAATTACAATACAGTTTTTCGAAAATTGCAGCTTCGCAGCGGGCTTTACATTTCTTTCAGATTAAAAAAACTGGACTCAAGAGAACTACAACAGCTTAGTTTTCACAAAATCGACTTCATTTTTCAAAAACCTCACCAGTCTCCTTAGTTTGGAAAATATAGACATTTAAAAATACTCTGGGATAAAAACGCCGACACGGAAGCTTTTGAAAATTCCCTTTTTCAAACGCATCAAAAGCAGAACTTTTCTGCCAAAATAGTTGCGAATTTTCCTGAAAATTTGTGTTTGCTATGGGGCAAACAATTTTAACATCTAATTTTGATGGTATTGTATATGTTATGTTTGCAGTTCGTGATAATCTGCCCATCGTTCGAAAAATTGGTTATGTCAATTTGAGGAACATTAGTGTCAGAAGACTGCACACATAATACCATGTATTATCATATACTCTTGTTACGTAAGACATGAGTCTTCGATGTGATCTATCGCTCATCTTTAATGTTTTAACTTTAGTGCATTCGGAAATCACTAAATTCATCCAAGCGTCTACTGCGATTATGTTTATTATTCAAATTCTAACTTATACGATACAAAGGGATGTATGTATATAAACTCATATATGGCAATTTTTGGCGCGCAATTGGTGTGTCACCTTGTGTTCCTGTGCTGTTCGGAAAAGAAGGAGTACTGCACTTACTCAGTCTTCTGCACCTACACAGGCAAGGAGACTATGTTTTGTGCATATTCTTCTTTTGCATATGAAAGCCTCCTTGTTCTGCTCTCTCCTTGTTCTCCTCTCG